>JAOYRR010000447.1:0-248990 GCA_038994665.1 Podotricha telesiphe
AAATAAAATAATATTAATTATTTTATATCAAGATAATGTAATGAGTCACCAATAATTTAAACTTTGTATATGATAAAACTTATTTGCATGGTTAGCAAACTTATTATAAATTGATTTATAACTCATTATTAACAATAATAAATGTCACAGATTATACTAAATCATTATTAATAATAGCATTATTATTAATATAAACTTAGTTTAACACAAAAACCATTTGTTGAAACAAATACAATATTTAATTTGTAATAAGCAGGTTGTCAACGTCAACAATAAGAAACATCTGCACAGATAAATAAACATTAAATAAAAAAAAATATTGTCTACAATCTTTACAATGGGGTTGTAAAATATCGAACCTATGGAGGTATTACCTTGTATATCAGTAAAAGGATAGATAATTTGTACTAAAATTCTTAGAGACTTCAACTCACTTAAATTTATATTCTTTTAATTCTATAATAAGAAATCGTTTTTATATCTTGCATTGAAGTTCAAAGAGAACCTACTGTCAGTGTTTTTTTCGTTTCTCCGCTCTGGCACCTAAGACAATGAGTTCAGTTCTAGCGACAAGTGGATAACGGAGTTTCTTGACACTAGGTTCTCTTTGACTACCCCGCTATGCGGGAAAGAGCGTGGAGCTGTATATAGATATATCTGTATATATTTATTTTTAAATAATCTCCACAGCGCTGTATTATTAATAAACTAATATTATTATTACCATAAGATTCACCTAATGTGGTCCAAAGTTACACACACACTTATATTTACGCTTTTCAAATAATTTTCAAACCATTATAAATAAAACGAAACTTTAACTCTATTTATATAAAGTTCAAATTTCAACGTTCCCTGTATACATTATATAAGACGATATACACCTTATTTCCAATGCAATAGAAGTTATTTTTGAATAGACGTAAATGTTATCATTTAAACATTCACGTAACTGTCTGCATTAAAAATAGGGTACCACTGATTTTTAAATAAAAAAGTTTATGAAAAAGAAAGAAAAAAAATGCTATAGATTTTCTGTTTGTTTGTCAAAAAATTTGTGTTGGTTTTGGAATGTGTGAATGATTTTAACTTTTGTGTGTATTTGTGTTTAGATAACAACATTAATATGTAAATTTAAACAACATGCTGAATTATATTAGTGTGGAAGGATTTTCAGGCCTCTCGTTCTTTTCTTTATGAAATATAACATAAAAAAAAAATAGTATCTTCTAGAAAATCAAACGGTACGAACTTATATAAACACGACAAGTAAATATAAATAAAAATAAGTAAATTTCAGCTCTTTGTGAAATATAAAATTAAAAACTGCTAGATTCTTCAAAAATTACAATCATATATGTATAGCAGAAATTATTGAGAAAATAAAATAAAACCAAATGGAACAAATTTGAAATTTCTGATTTAAAAAATTAAACGAATTAAAGAATCATTTTTATTTGTCACAAAATAAAACAATTATAGCTTGAGGTTTTTTTCCGCATAGCAGGTTAGTCATCTAGAGAAAACCTAGTGTCCAGAAACTCCGTTCTCCCCCCACTGCCAAAATACAGGACATGGTGTATCGAGTGGCGGAGCTCAACGCCGTGCTTCGTCTTCAATATATCGGAGAAATGAAAATAATTAAATTATTATCACTTCAGATGTGGAAATCGAAGCCACAATCATTAGCAATCACGCTGTTACACTGTGCCTCGATGGCCTATTTATAATAACTAAATAAAACAATTACAATAACTAGCATACGATAATCACGATCACGTTCAATATAAATGATAAAATAACAAATACCTTCTCTTTAAAGGTGTTTAAAATTATTTCCAATTAATCGTTTTATAACGAACTCATTTCCGATATAAATTAAAAATATTTTCTTAAATAATATGAACCTTGGATTTGAACCTGGAGTTAACGCGTCCTTATTTTACTATATGTACAATACAAATATCTTAATTCAACTTAGTCTTAAGACTAGAATTTTTCATCTATTTTATAGATATTGTATAAGCGATAACAGTGTGTTTTGTATAGCTAGATCGATTGATTTAAATTTGGTGTACTCGAACTTACGACTATTGCTTATCAATACATTTTATAACTTAACCACGATAGCGTCAATACGATTAGTTATATAATCGACTAATTATAAAAGAAAAATCGATAAAGTATTAAAAATTCAGATATAAATAACCTGTAATATGTGCGCGCCCTAAACAGCAATTTCGACAAAATGGATACGCCACGTGGTCGCTGTACACGGGTGGAGAATTTATAAATAATAATAATAATAATAAAATAGGTAAAATAATAAAACATTTACTCTTTTCTTAATTTTCTTCTTTCAGCTTCACGCTTTTTCCGTCATAGTACAGTAAGCAGAGAGAACCCACCCTTTGTTCACTCACCGCCAGAATTTAAGGCATTGCGCGTGTAGTGGTGGAAATAAACGCCACGCCTTGTTTAGCCAGAGTGCAGAAATAAAAATAATTGAAATATAATCATTTCCCTGAGTGTTTATTAAACTTAGAACCAATTGAACTTACAGTCAGATGCTGAATCACTGGACCACGATAGCCTTTAAAATTTATTCTGTATGATTTTATTTTTATTGAGTATTTGAGATACTTATAATATAATAATAATAATAATATATTTATTTTTAATTTAAATAAGTATTATTAATTATAACATAAATAAAGGCATTATCTAAAAATATATAAAATTAAAAAATAAACACAAATGAGCTTAAATCACAACTCGATGTATGTACATACAAGCATTTTAATTGTCCAAATTATATTTTTTATGGACCTATATATATATTTTTAACCGTTGCCTCTAATGAAAATTCCATAATTTACACTATACCAGCATATCTGCTTAAAATTATACATTTAATAAATTCCTAAATGAATGTTGAACCCACGACCATCGCGTACAAACAGACATCAAAACAAAAATAAAACAATAAAAAAAAATTTGAATTTTTATAGTAATATCTCAAAAATCCCACTCGTGTAAATACGCTGACCTGAACACGCTGCCTTCTTTTAAAGCGAATGTTGATTCACACGTGGTGATTATTACACTTGGAAATGCGGATAATATTAAAATAGTACTAAATCTAGTCATATTTTCATTTTTCCATATAATACTAGTCGTCGCCCCTAGCTTTGATTGCCATACTATTTGCACGTCCGTAGTTTTAAATGTACAACATAAAATCCCTTTTTATCCGGTTCCCGTCGGAATTTCGGGAAATCTCCTATTACCCCTAAGGAAGGGTACACTCTCCAGTAACCGACATACAAGTATCACATCTGTCCGCGCTGTAGTGTCATCTGTGCTTTGTCTTTCTGTCACTCTGTGAGGAACGGAGCTGTATAAATAAAAATAAAGGCAAATGTCATAGCTGAAAGAGAAGTATGTAGAAGTGAACTCAATACTTAATTTTTTTGTAATTTTTGTATGATAATACTTAGTAAATAATACCTACATTTTAGTTACATTAAATGCCATCAAGCCGCAGTGTCAGAGAGTCTTATAAACGCGACGGTTGTGGATTTGATACCAATCGGGGAAATTATTACATTATTTTAATTTCTCCACTCTGATGACAAGAGCGCGCGGCGTTGAGTTCCGCCGCTCAGTACGCTATATCTAGGAAGAAGGGTACAGCTGTTATTAAAAAAAAAGGACTTACATACTAATTTTAAATAACTTCACGCTTTTTCCCGCATAGCAGGCTCATCAAAGAGAACCGCACATACGTAACAGACTGAAATTCCATCCTAACCATCTGGAGGCACTACCAGTGGCAGTGTTACCAGGTCGATTATATTCGATCGATTCTATTTCCACCTTAAAGGCCGGCAACATCCCTGTAGCTCTTCTGGGGTTACCCAGGGTCGTGGGTGGCGGTAATCACTTACCATCAGGTGAGGCGAAACCGTTTGCCTTGTCTATAGAATTTAAAAAAAACCTAGTCTAGACACTCTAGTCCCTCACTTTCCGAACGAATTCAAGACGAGAAACAAATTCGAGAGCAATTAAAATAAATATTATAATAAATTAAATATAATTAAAACTAAGTAAAAATCGAACCTACAACCTTTGCGTTTGCTACACACTTATTTTAATATTAAATAAATAACTTATATTCTTGATTATATCACATCTATCTATACTATAGTAAAACAGTAAAAACTAAAATACTGAACGGATTTGAATGAAACCTTATCAGTTATATAGCTTAAAAGCTTAGGCACGACTTAGGCTAAGATTAAATTTGAAGAGTTGAACACCTAATGTAGAAGACTAACTATACTATACGATAAGTTACTCTTAGATCAGCTATCTGCCAGTGAAAATCCCGTCAAAATCGGTACAACCGTTCCCAAGATTAGTCGGAACATACAGACAGGCAGACAAAAATTGCAAAAAAAAATATTTTGGTACCGTGTATACATACTTACGCATTTAGTCAGAAGCGGTTATTTTAATATTACAAACAGACGCTTCAATTTCTTTTTGTATGTATAGACTACCAGTAGCTCCATTGTTGCGTAAAACAACACGTTGCCATAGCAACGACTAAGTCACTTTATACAGACGTTTATATCTACCACATGGTAGCGTGTGTAATACTTATTTTATTATTTTAATTTAATGTATTTATTTTGTTAATTTAATGTATTATTATTAAAAAATATTAGGTACAAGCTCCCCCATTTCGCATATTTTTTGTAAAAAGGGGTCGTAAGTTTGTTCTTCGTGTAATCAAAAAGAATATTTAAAAAAAAATAATAAATAAAATTGAAGTGTCTGTTTGTAATATTCCAATATTTGTAGCATATTTGTCTGTCTGTTTTTTTCGTTTAATCTCTGGAACGGCTGTACCGATTTTGACGGGACTTTCACTGACAGATAACTAATGTAATAATTAGTAACTAAGGCTACTTTTACTTCAGAATTCCACTCGGCGTATAATAATTATTTTTAAAGATGATATGTGAAGCAATCGTGTCGCAGTGGGAGAGCGTCTGTTAGTCCGTCAGTAGTGGGTATGGGGGGTTCGATCCCACTCGGGGGAATGATTACATTTGAATTGTTTTTTTTCTTTTCTAGCTCTAGCAAAACAAACCGAGGCGTTAAGTTACGCCATTCAAAATGCAATATTTCGATTTGGAGCTTTAAGCTAAAATATCTTTGAACTAGTTAGTCAAACAATATATTATATATATAAATATCATTCCTTCATGTACCTGGTCGTCATGACAACGATAGGTTCATGCTATATTGTATTTTTCAACGGTTTCGGACACGCGTGCACATTTTCAAATAAATCCGAAGTTAATATGGCGTTGTAAAATTTTCGTACATTGAAATTGTGATATTGACTATTGATACAAGGGTGTTAAAAAAACTTAAATTAGTTTAGATTTAAGGTTAGAGTTTCTATAGAAGGAATTGGAGACCGGAGTCTAGGTAAGAGCCTAGGCTGAAATATCTGCTTAGCCGAAGCTAGATCTAATCTAGATCTGCCTAGCCAAGTATATGGTAGATGTGGCAAGTATATTTTTAGTAGTCGATTTGGTATAATAAAGCGAGGCGTTAGGTTTCATTATACAAAACATAATACGGCAAGTGTATAACGGAGGGTCTTGACACTAGGTTCTTTCTGGCCACCCTGCTATGCGCAGATTTGTGACACTACGAAAAAAAAAACAAAGCCATAACACAACACCTCACTTCGTAATCGGATAAAAGAGGGCAGAAAGAGAATTCATTGAAATATATTTTCATGGAACGGACACTGTGTGCTGTGGAGTAGTTTGATTTTTTGGAATAAAAATAAAAAATTGACAATTGTTTTTGTTTTGTTGTAATTAATTTATATTTCAATTGTTTCTAAGAAATAACAAATGCATACAAATAATACTAATAGGATTGATTAATACAGAACAATCATGTTTTTCCTCCCTAGCTGAGCTGTAATATTTTAGCAAGGTGTATTCAAATACACAATACGGCTGGTGCCGTATAATGGTATCAACTAATAATTTGTACTAATACTATATAATAAATAACTTCCTCAGTGATTAAACGTGATTAGATATAGGTTCAATTCTCATTCGGGGTAAAGATAATATTTACTATAAAAATTATAAATGTAATAACTATATATTCTACTATAAATAATATAAAATTAATTAGACGCGGCAAATATCGCAATATTGGAGTACCATTACAGTATCAACATTTAAATTCTTTATTTAATTTGTTTAATTAAACTGAGAACAAATATTTGACATTATCCATTTATATATTCATATTTGAACCCACAAACATTGCTTACACAGAAGCACACATCTACTGAACCATTATGGTAAAACTTAAAAAATAGAAAGGAAACAAAAATAAATCATTTTAAAATAAATTCACTCCATACCTTTCTCTAACCAAATCCATCCTTTCCCTCAGAAATCCTACGCGACAAAAGTTTTAATTATATCGCCGCCTCGCTCTAACACAGGAGCGTTACGTATAGCGTTGTCTCGCTCCACTTATCAGTCCGTCTCGTTTACACTCAACGTTTTTTGTTTGCATTGACTTTGAATAGGCACGTTTATATCTAAAGGTATTTTTTTTGTTATTTTTTTTAAGGTTATTTTTTTAAATATTATTAGCTATTTTGAGGCCAGTGTCGCAGTGGGACACTGTCTACTGTAAACTTGATTGTAGGTTCGATAACCACTCAGAAAACGATAATAAGTAATTTTCATTTACCAGAGCGAAGTGACAAATCGCGGTGTTTATTTCCGCCATATATCGCACAAAGTTCCGAACTCGAGTGGAAACTGGTAAATTGTATATAAGGATAAATAAAAAAGATTTCATATATAACTATGTAACTAATCGAATTTGAACTCCATAACTCTCCAACCCCCAAAATAACTATTCGACGAAAAAACGTACAGACAGTAAAGTCGTCAGGTATAAACACTGATCAAACTAACTCGGAAGTCAGATATTCAATAAACGATACAAAATTACTTTAAAAATTTGAACGGAATCTCTCCTAATGTTTTAAATTTAAATACTGACATGACATTACATGGCAACAACATCAGATCCGGACACGTGTGCATATTTTCGAGATAATGTTGCAAGACTTATTTACATTCACAGATATATAGATATCCCTTTTTATAAACATTACACGAACAGAAGAGTATTAGAAATTTGCTACAATAAAAATACATTAAATAAATATAACATATACTTATGTACATATTTGAAATACATGTGTGTGTAAAGCGACAAACACGTTGCTAAGGCAACGCCTTGTTAACGCGCCACGGAAACATCTAGTAATAATTATTGATTATTGAGAAAAACGAATATTTATATAACTAATTAAATAATTACTATTAACATTTTTTTTTATTTTTTTCAGCTGCACACACATCCTAGATGCTAGTGTCAAGACACTCCGTTCTCTCCACATCGCGCGCCATTATGAAACAATTCACAATAACTTCTCTAATCAAATTGAAATTATATATGAAACTCAATATAACGACGTTTTATTTACTACTATAGTACCTATCTATCAGGTACAATACTAATAACACTAGATCTACTACTAGAGCCTCGTTGACGCGTAAGCAAGGCGTTGCCTTAGCAACGAGTGTGTCACTTTGTATAAACATGTTTATAAAACACATTGAAATGTGTGTAATATATTCATTATATTAATGTAAAATATTTTATATGAATTACTAAAAAATATATTTTTGGAGGCATATATCAAAGTAATAGATACCAAAACAATGATGTTTAATTTTCTTGTCTGTTTGTCTGTGCACAAAGCACGCTAATCTCAAACTAAAGCTAAACTGATTTGAATGCCTATTTAAGATTTGACTATTGTGTTTTGTTGAGCTTCGCTTAACTTTAAGAGTTTTTAGATTTTATTTAAATCGTTTTATAAATAAAAAAGATACAACCATTGAATTATAAATTTAAGCAAAGTTTGTGATTTAAATGAGGACGCGGCGATCGAAGATACTTAATAATTTAATTGTGCAGTGTACGCAGGCGAAGCCGCGGTGGGGCGCTAGTATAGTATATAAATATAACTGTGCCACATTGTATACTACACGTACAATTTTCGTTAAAACGAGAGCCAATCCTTCATGCCTTCACATTTTAATATAATGATATACTCTATAATAGCTCAGTGGAAAAGTGGAGAACGGAAAGTCGCAACACTATGTTCCCTTTGCCCACCATATGGTATGTGGGAAATTAAAAAATAACTAATATTTAAACCAACACTCTATGTCTATTATGACACACCACTCGTTATTCAACTTCCGCCCGTTTGGGCACATTTCATGTATTGTTGCGATAACTGTCACCGCGCTTTGTCTAGCCAGAAATAAATATATATATATATATTACATACCTTTAATTGTAGCCTTCGTCTACGTTTGCGTGGACTCAATTCGTGATAATTTAGAGAAATCCCTTATTACACCAACCCTAGAGTGGAGTGTAGTCTTGCAGTAACCGAACATAGGCAACTTTTGTTTTCTAAAAATCAACTCCTAAAGGCTTGAATTAGAAAATTAAAGTTTGTATGAAAAATCTAAACCGCATCACCGATTTCGATGAATTTTCTCAGGTACTTAGTTTATGACGCAAGATACTTTTTTATTCAAAAACCAAAAACTCTTAGTGGCTTAAATAGGAGATGTAAATTTATATGAAAAATTGATATATGAAATGGGAGCGGAAATGAGAGTGGAAACGGGGGCTGAAGCGGGAGTAGAAGTGGAAGTCAAGCGATAGCGGAAGCGGGAGTGAAAGGGAACTTTGTGAAAAAAGTTTGTGGGAAAAGTGGGAGCAGAAGCGATAGCGGAAACAAATCTGTACTTCATATTTAAACTATAAGAAATAAGTAAAATCCGCCTTCACTCAAGTTGAAAAATAACTACAAGCGTCTGAGGTGAAAGACTAAGAGAAAAAAAAATTAAAGAAATTCATTATAACTTGGATCAGTTTCAATTCAAACAAGTAGTAAATGGATGTAATCCATACTAGTATGATAAATGCGAAAACAAGTTTGTCTGCGTGTGACGTCAAAACGACCGAACCGCTGAAGTTTTTCAGGAATTTCATTGTTTTACAAAAAGGCCGCTGAAATAAATAATCGCTGGGGACACCGCGAGAGGGTCGCTAGTAATATTATAAATGCGAAAGTTACTCTCTTCGTCTCTCTTTGACGTCATAACGACTGTCAATCACTTAGCCAACTGTGATGAAATTTTGCATTGATATTTGAAAATTTTATATAGAGGGTCTTGGGATGAACTTGGGCTACATTTCCTGACATTATATTTTAGTTTTTCTTCGAATTTCTTTGTTTTACAAAAAGGCTGCTGAAATGCGAAACTGCTATAGTTATAGCGGGTCGCTAGTATAGATATAAAAGATAGAGGTCAAAATGTCACACGCTGACTGTTATGATTGGTTATAAGCAGACTTCCGCCACTCAAAAGTCTCGATCACGGAGAATCTTGACACTAGGTTCTCTTGGCTACCCTACCATACGGGACAGAGGGTGAAGCTACTAAAAACGTATATAAACTATAAAGATGACCTCAAATGAGAATTGAACCCACGATAATTGACAAAAACACGTTTCAACTGCGCTAGGATGGTTCCTATATCATATTCAAAGGATTAAAATAGCTTGAACTCGATTACGTAAGTTCCAAGCAATGTCTATTTTCTAGGAAATCGTTTAATGTAATGTATAAAATACTAGGTAAAGAAGCTTTTTTAGATCTTTGACTGGATGGAAGTATGAAATTTGGTATCGCTTAAGCTTATAGGACAAGAAGTATAGACGCATATTTAAAAGATAAAAATGTGTGGAAGAATATGATTTCGAGTTTGGTGCAGGTTTGCTACCACTGTATTAAATAATAAAATTGTAACTTTTGTATTTGAAAAGAGCAACTGTTGAGTTTCTCGCCAGCTCATCTCTGTAGAACTACCTTCTGACCCGGTGGTAGCTTTATGCTCGACGATACAAAAGTGCTTGCAAAATCTTTTTGTATAAAGGTTTTTTTTTATTTGAATATGAATTAAAAACACATTAAATCAATAAAATAAACACTACACACACTTTTGTGTAAAGTGAGACGCGTTTCTAAGGCAGCGCGTATTTTACGCAGCAGCGTCATACTGGTATCCATACTCAATATCATAAATGCGAAGATAACTCTTTCTGTTTGTCTATGACGTCATTATGGCCAAACCACTGAACCGTTTGTGACGAAATAGAGATTGATATAGAGATATTTGATGGTCTTGAAATGAGCATAGGCTTTTTTGTTCCATTTTTTTAGTATTTCTTGGAATTCCATTGTTTTACTACGAAAATACGAAACAGCTATAGTTAACGTGGGTAAAACCGCGAGAGGATCGCTAGTATTAAATAAAAAGCATTCTCACGATTGAATTTTGAACCTGCAACCTCTGTGTACAGTCACATAGCTTCAACACAATATTTAAAAGATTTGATATTTTTTTATACAATATTTATTTCATAAATAGCATTGTCTCTTGCCAAACGATTGTTCGTAGAATAATCTTTGGGTAGCAGAAATTTGTAAAAATCTCTCTACGAAGATGCTAACATCAAATATAAGTTGTAGTAAGCGTATAAGAATTTGGACGTAGCCGGATGTAGAACGTATGGCTTAGCGGTCAGAGCGCTTGAACGGTTTTCAAGAGGCGCGGGTTCAAATCCCGCTGCGTTCAAATTTTAAACGTTTTCTAAATATGTATTTTTCAATTTCCATAGTGGGCGAATAACACTTTGAAAAATGTTAAAAAAATACATATATATGTGTTTAGTAAAAAGCAATTATTTTAATATTACAAACAGACACTGCCGCTTATTTAAAAAACAAAGGCTGTTGAAGGTAACTTAACAACGCACTCTTTAACAGATTCGAGAATGAAAATAATTAAAAAAAAAATACCGGGAGATGCGTGATACTTTAAGAACAAATTGTTATTTCCATAAAGCTAACGTTATTTTCTTAGAAATTTAATATATACATATACAATAATATCAAATATCGTCATAGCTGTAATGAGGCGGTCGTGGCGCAGTGGGGCTGCTGGTTTATACTGTAAATGCGATTCCATGGAGTTCGATCCACGATCTAGGAAATTATTTAGTTCGAATATAGTATTTTCATATATCTAGTGATATAAATTTAAAAAACGGCGTCTCCGTAAATAGGTTAAAAATGGTAAACGGAGTGACTTGTAATACAAAACAAAGAAAAAAACAGCTCTATTTCATAAATATGAACCGATAACAAACTCACTAAATTAGAATCTAACTAAATATAAAATAACTGAAATAAACTAAAATAAACACTATACCTATTTAATATGAAAATAATCGACAACTACGTATTAGGCGGCCGTTTTAGACAGACACCTGTTCGAAGTAATTTTTCTTTGTAACAAAGTCGATTTCATCATATTTGTAAGGTCTTCTTAATTTGGTCGTCTGTTTACGCGTGTGTGTATCAATAGTGTGCATGTGTGCGTGTGTAATCTCAAAACGAATGTCTTTCCATCTTGTTGATAGTATTTTATAGATACGACTTTTAATAAAATAATATTATTTTGCGGCGCGTGTCGCAGTGGAACAGCGTCTGCTTGTAGGCGCAATGGTTGTGGGTTCAATACACATTTTGGTTACATTCCTCGGCTCTGGTGCAACAAAGCACGGCGTTGAGTTCCACCACCACACAATGTGCAACATATTTAGAATTAAAAAATTCAACGCAGCGGGATTTGAACCCGCGCCTTTTCAAAGCCGTTCAAGCACAAATTTTGATACGTTTTCTAAATATATCTTTTTCATTTTCCTAAGTGTGCGAATAACACGTTAAAAAATGTTAAGCAAATGTGCGACACCTCGAATTAAGGTTAAAAGTGGAGAAATAAGTGAATAAATACTTTATTGTTTTTTTTTGTTTTAATTATATAGTATATTACATATAACTAGCGCACCGCTCGCGGCTCCGCCTAAATAAACTACACGAAAAAACTGTTTAGTATTTTCATCCACCCGCGTTGTCAGGTAAATCACAAACTATACTTAAATTTATAATTTAAATGGTTGTAACCTTTTTATTTGTTTATGAACCGATTGAATTTAAATAAACACTAAATATTAAGGTAAGTTTACTAAAATAGAATAGTCTAAGCTGCATTCAAATCGATTAAGCCGTTTCTGAGATGAGCCTGCATAAACGCACAGACAAAAAGAAAAGAAAATTAAAAATCATTATTTTGTGTTCTATTATATTGATAAACGCCCCCAATAATATTTATTCTCACGTATCTTCCATGTACATTCAGCTATCAGTTACATTTTATTATATGTATAGATATATATATTCTCCCGCTATTATATAAATCAAATTATTTCCAAGCTAGAGCTATAAAAAAAGGTTATTTTTTCAATATATCCCTTAAACAAAGATCGAATAAACAATCTCTCCACCACAGCAGTATGCGAGAACTAAGTGATATATCACTACGCAGACACACATTGTAAAAAATCAATAAAAAATCAAAAAATCAATAAGCAAATAAAAAAAACAAAAAGCAAAGACCTATCCGTATACATCCAAACTAACACACACAGCTAGATAAGCCGTCTCTCGTAAACACTCGCATATATGGGAATATAGTACTTTAAATAACATAGACAAGACAAAATAAAATAAATTATAGTTAAATTATATTCATTTCGTCTGGTAATACAAAGCGCGGCGTTCAGTTTCGTCACTCAACACGAAATGTCTTGATGGTCTGGGCATTATTACATTATTAAAGTATTAGTAGGGATTTCTAATTATTTCTGGAAATAAATATAACCTAGGTTACTCAATGAGAATGAAGCTATCTAACAGTGAATAAATTTTTAAAATCGGTATAATATTTCTGCCAATCCAAGCCAACAAGCAAATAAACAATTTTTTTCTTTTTATAATATTACTTTACTTTTTTTTTATTTCAGCTTTACGCTTTTTCCCGCAGAGAGGACCCACGCCCTTCACCCACCACCCGAATTCTATGTTTCATTTTGAATAGCGGACCTTAGCGCCGCGCTTTGTTTTGTTCGCCAGAACGGAAAAATGAAAATAATTTAAATTTATTATAATCGTTCCCCCAAGTGCGTATCGAACCCACAATCCCCCATCGTTTACTTACCAGATGCTGTCCCACCGCGACACGAAAGCCTCAAACGAATTCCAATATAATTTGTGAATTTTTTAATATCAATTAAGTAATATTAGTAAAATAAAAATAAACTATATCCGTTATTTTTTATATTTAACACCCTACATCTACTTACGTAAAATAAAAGAAATGAGTGTCCTATCACTAAATAATTTAAAAAGCAGTTTTCATATATTTGCCATCTCTACGCCTTTGGAGCACACGTACAGAGCTCCACTACGGTTGTTTGTGAGTTAAAGCCCATTAGAATTGTAACAAAAACACAAAAAATATTTAAATATACATTCTTTTACTCGAGGCGTTGCTTGCTAAAACATTTATTTATGGTAATGAATCTTACAACATAATATTAACAAGCTTTCTTATTCTTATAATATTTTACGCAATATCTTAAAATTGGGAAAAAGAAGAATCACTCAACACTTACCAGAATAACTTTATAATTATTTTTAAGAATTATATTTGGTATTGTTAATATCGTTAAGTGGCAAAACAAAACCCGGCGTTGAGTTCCGTAAATTTGTTTTCATCTCGTATCCTGTTACGAGAGCAACTCTCGTACACAAAAAATACGTACGTACGTAAATAAAATTTATCATTTTTTAATCTTATTCTAGGGCTATTTAATATTTGTTTTTAGCTAGATACTTTATCCCGCATAGCAGGATAGTCAAAGAGAGCCTAGTGTCAAGACAATTCGTTCTTTAGACACCATCCAAAATAAACATTGCATATCTAGAATCGGAACTCGACACTTTCATTAGACCGGGGAAATGAAAATAACTTAATTATAATCATCCCCCCGAATGTGTATCAAACCCACAACTATCGCTGACACTGTCCCACTACGTAACGATGGCCTCAAAATCGTCAACGGGGCATTAGTTTTTAAATCAATACACGCTATATTACGATACGGAACCCTACACTCTGTTTTGTAGTCGGACTTGACGGAGTTAGCTTTACTTTAATTATATGAAGAAAGGTTTAAGAAATAAACTAGTGAAATTTTGAATAAAATAAATATATGGGCTTGAAATTATATTTATATATATGTATATGTATATTAATTATACAGTACTTGACTCCGTTAACGCGTACAATACGCGTTGCCATAGCGACGTGTGCCACTTTATATATTTATTTTTGTCTGGGACGTTAAGTCGTATTTGGTATCTGAGTTCAGAAATGAAAATATATATAATCATTCCTTCGCGTCGGAATCGAACCCACGCTTATAGTCGCTGCGCCACGGTGGCCTTGTCACTTTATACAAAAGTGTATGTAAAACACATTGTAATTTTTTTCATATACCTTCCATGTATAGACAGCGATCAGTTACATTTTTGCATATCACCCCTTATAAGTGCAGTTGTCTTGTACATAAATGAGAAAATGTATGCCGGTTCAAATACTATGCGTTAGAAAAAAATCTATATATTTGGCACCCACAAAACATGTATACATCTAGTGTGCGACCATCAGATGTATCAAAAAAATTATAAAAGCTCCTTTTTGCTAATATTTTTTTTAATATCATATTTCTCCGTTCTTCATATTCTGTCACATGCTCAAATGCTACATTAAGAAAATGGAGCCTTAAGCTACAACTTAACTACCTTAAGACAATCTTATCATTAATCCAATTACCGTTTTCGTAGAAATTTCGGAAAATACCCACTTAGTGCCCCCCTTAACCCCCCCTAATTGATAAGATCCTTCTACAAAATATTAGGAATATTATAAATAACAAGATTAATTAAATCTATACTCGCTTTTATATAAAAAAAAGAACAAAATGTTCATAACAAACATTAAAACAAAACAAATATATTATATTTATATACATAAATATAAATAAAATATTTAATAATAATAATAATAATCCACCTCTATCTATATTTACTCTGTGCTCGGTCCTTGAATACATTAAGGCAGGTTCACACTGTATGCATCGTGAGATGAATTTCAATTTTGTTTTATTTATGTTTCTATATTTTATTTAAAAATAATATTTGCTAAAAATCATTTTTAGAATACGTATAAAAATTTTAATACAACAGGTCTTGAGCCTGCGCCTCTTGGAAATCGTCCAATCACTACGACTTCAAACGAAGCGCTAAGCCATGCTTTTCGAGATGCGGGTTCGAAACCCGCTTTAAAAATGTTTTTCAATTTCCTAAATGTCTTCTAAAATAAAATTCTTGAATATAATATTTACTGACCAAGTTCTTAAAAAATTACTAGATACTTAAATACTTACTTCGATACTTAAACAATTAAGAAACAGTTGAAGCATTTTTGATAACATAATTTTAATTTTAGACCCTCTTGGTGATGGCCAATGGAAATTTTGCTCCTGTGTCCGGTTCGATATAAATAAAATATTGGTCCACCAACTACACAACACAATACGTACTTAAAAGCTTGTTTTTTAGTTGTTAAGTTATTATTATTATTATTACTTTAGTATATTTTAACCATCTAATGAAAGAATTGCAATTTATTATTATGTCAATATCATTAAGTTCTAAGAGATCATCGCGGTGCAGTGGGAGATCATCTGATTGTAAGCAATATGGTTGTAGGTTCGACCCCCATTCCAAGTTCATTTATTCGCTTTGGTAACACAAAGCGCGGTCTTGAGTTCCACCAATCATTACATAATTATCAATATTCTTTTTCTCTCTCCCCCTTTTCATCTAAAATTACATGAATTCATTGTCAATAGAAAAATGGAATCCTAATTCGAATAGATTTTGGTTTTTTCTTAAATATATAAAATGTTTAACTACAAGTTTACAAAAATGTATAAAAAAAATAAATAATGTTATATAATATAAATAGTCAACATAACAGTGTATCCACAAGTTAAGTCTGCTAATAATAATACGAGCATACCTCGCGCTCTCCCTAACAGTTAGTGATGAACACTACGTTTGTCGATATGAAAAAGGTATCGATGAAAGATTTAAATTTTAAATGTTTTTTTTCAACTTGACGCTTTTTCCCGCATACCAATCTAGTGTCAAAACACTCCGTTCTCTCTCTCTTTGTCGACATCAGCGCCCATTCCAGGTCGCACCGAAGCGAGTGGCAAACCCTCAACGCCAAATGTTTCTCTCTCTCCTCCATCTTTGGTCACCGCGGCTGAAAGATAATCCCAGCACAATTAATCACAACCATTTTCCGAGTGGCAACTGAACCCCACAATTCATTATGTGATAGCTACAAGGAAAATAATCAAAATGCAAAACAGCTTTCCCATGGTTTATTAAACGATTTTCCCGCCATTTTATTTTTCATGTTTGATTGAGTTTTCAAATTTAAATAGCGGGCGCGTTGGTGAGAATCGTGAGTTATCTCTAATATTATATATATATGTGGATTACATTGACATTATTGTATGTTGTTTTTAAAAAATAAATACTATACAGACTGTAGAGTATAGAGTTGTGAAATTTACATGGCGGAAAAGTGCAGAAAACATTTTTTATAACAATCCATTACAAATACATTAAATTAATAAAAGAACAATATGTTTGCCGTACACTGCTTGTACAACGATACACACGCGTTTCTATGACAACGAGTATTTTGTACCCAACTTAAAATAAATAAATAATAAAAAAATCGTATAAACACATCTCTAACGACCGTATCCATTTAGTTTGACAAGCGTTCGGTTTCATATATCCGTTCTGTGTTTGTGTGTGTCAGGGTTGTTACGTGCAATAGATTTTTTTTTAATTTTTATGTTTAAAATATTAAAGCGATTATATTAAATTTAAATTCACCATTATTTATTGTTGATATTTTTGTGGTCTTTTAAAATTGATAAGATATTCTTTTCTATTTCGAAGTAGTGCCTAAGACTGCAGGCTTACGTGTAGGTTAGGCCCCTCTTAAGGAGCGCTCCTTCTCAACCTAACCAAAAAACCTACATAATTAAATAAAAACAATAATCATATAAAATTTATAAAAATTAAGTAATGCTTAAGATTTTAATATTAATTAAATTTTGTTTTTGTTTTAATAATAGTTAAATGAAGTATTGATATTAAAGGACATTTTATTTTTTTTAAATTATGTTACTTATTATGAGAAAAAGAAACAAAGAATTGGGTAATAACAAATGTGGTTAGCATGATAGGTGTTTTGGTGGGAAGGGTCATTAAGTTCAAGCAAGTAAAATATATAAAATTGGAGTGACTGTTTGTTACATTAAAATAATCGCTTCTTACTAAATGCATATGTATATATATATATGCACGGTACATATACAAAAGTATAATATATTTACAATTTTTGTCTGTATGTCTGTCTGTTTTGGCTAACCTCTGGAAAGCTGGACCGATTATGACGTGACTTACACTGGCAGATAGCTGATATAATAAGGAGTAACTAAGGCTATTTTGATTTTAGAATTCCATGCGGACGAAGTAGCAGGCACAGCTAGTTTATATATAAAATTGTAAAACGCAGTAGAAAATAACGAACCAACCCTATATAGCATATCAACAAAACCTCTACCAATATATGCATGTTTGTATGAATGTATATATAGATGTGTGTGTGTGTGTGTATGTACGTAACGCATACAAACAGAAATACGTAATACGATAATTTTTAATAGTTACCCAACTATTCTCATTATTTCGATTATTTAAATATTAAAAGCAGTTTCACACTTTTTCCGTATTGCAGGGGTTTTTCCCAAATCGACTTCATGTATTCAGTGGCGGAACTCAACGCCGCCAATAATTATTTTAATAAAATCATTCCACCGAGTGGGTATCGAACTGAGAACCACCGCATTTACGGTCAGACGATGGTCCACTGTGCCACAATGACCTACTAATAAAAACTTTTATAAAAACTATAATTAACTTTGAAAATCATATAAACATTTAGGAGGTTTGCCTTGAAATTTCAAATATTAATTTGAAACTTTGTGTAACTTGGACTATGTAATAAAGTAATGTAGGTTCTATTCTGGTTAAGCCTGAGTGTAATATACTAGTTTGTTGATGTGACTTTGTCTGCGTGAACTTTAGAATTGCGTACATGAATAAGTTTTATAAGCTTACAAACGACCCGCAGCCAATGTGAATCCTAGAAAAATTAAAAAAAATTGGTAGAATTAAGTAGCCTATGTTCATCCTTAGACCCTCAAGTATCTCTATATAAAATTTCATCACAATCGGTTCAGCGGTTTGGCAGCGTCACAGACACATGGACAGAGTTACTTTCGCATTTACAATATTAAGTATGGATTTTTGTTATTATCTATTTATCTATCTATACTATAACAAAACAGTAAAAACGCACACATTCTCGGAACTATTGTACGGATTTGAATGAAACTTTTGTTGTATAGATTTCAAGCTTGGACTCGTAGCGCAGTGGGACAGCGTCTAAGTGGTTATAGGTTATACACAATGATTATATGTATTTGAAATATTTTCATTTATTCGATTTGGAGCAAGACAAAGCGCTATGCGCAATGTTTCGAATACAGGCTATGAGTGGAGAACAGGGTGTCTCGACATTATTGACACCATTGTCACTAATAAAGATTATGTAAATAATTAATTTAAAAATATAGTCCCGCTGACCTTCTTACGCCGGTTCCTCTCAGGTCTGAGGCATTAACTTTAGTGAACCGGTGGTAAATGGTTTGACGTTCAAAAAATGAAACATATAACTTCTTGTTTTGAATAAAATTATTTGACTTTGACTATGACTTGGTTCTCTCTGACTAAACTTCTATGCGGGATTTTTTTTAAGCTTATTATTTTTTGAAGGCTGTAACAACTGTTGACGAAACAAAACTGTCCAGCTATATTATATTATAATTGAAAATGCCGTCTCAGCAAAAAATATACAGCGTGATAAGTAGAATTAGTCGAAGGGTCGTCAAGTCCAGGCAAACGAAGTTGCGGGCTATTCAATACATACATCATCTATGTAAACCGTTCCGTTCTTCAAAGAGCCACTGACAGACAACGCAACGACGTCACTAATGCGCGGAACCGTCACACTTGTATGTAGGTTACTGGAGAAAAATATGTACCAAATTCCACGCAAAGTTACGGTAATTCCGTGAATCAGTCTTATTATAAATACAATATAAGCTTTATTTTTACGTAAGACTAAACAAATGGGTCGCTGACACTGGGCCTCCACTTTCCGCCGAAAATTGAGACACTGTATGTGGAGTGGGTACTTACGTGCCAGTGAGGAGGAATGAAAATATTTTTAATAAAACCAATCTCCCGAGTGGGAATCGAACTCAAAACTGATCGCGCGTAAAGTCAGGCGTTGTACCACAGCGACACGGTTAGTAAATATTTCCAACAATTATATATACAATGTATGTTTTTAGATGTTTGTTTAGCGATTACAAAGAAACAGACAGGTGTAGATGCGAGGCGCAAATAGCTGATGTTACAGTAAATTGCGAAAATAATAAAAAATACTAGTTTTCAAATTTTGTGTAAACGCAATGGTTGTGGGTTCGATGCACACTCGAGGGGCTTAACACAGAAAGTGGAGAGAGTGTCTTGACACAAGTGTGTCTGTTTTTCGAAATAAACATAAAAAAAAATAAAAAAAAAAAAAACGTATAGAGTAAAACATTCAATTCATACTAAATATTTAAGCCTTTTTTAAATTGTATTCACACACTTAAGAAATATCTCTACAGAGATGCTAACAACTAAATAATAAATTTTAATAGGCATACAAGAATTTCGATGTAACCGGATGTAGAGCGCTAAGCTTAGCGGTCAGAGCGCTTGGACAGTTGACAAGAAGCGCGGGTTCGAATCGCGATGCGTTCAATATTTTGTAAGTTTTCTAAAAATATTTTTCAATTTATACTGTTGTTGAATGAGCGGCCTAACAGCCGTTCAGCCGTGATGACGTCACAGACAGACAGACAAACAGATTTCCTTTCGCATTTATAAAAATAGCACGGATGTACCAAACTACACGTGATTTATTGCATCTGCAAATAAATAAGCTTAAAATAGCTTAATTGTTTTATTATAAATGTGTCATTTTGACAGTTTAACTGTAACATAGAAGGTAATGTTACATAACAACACATTCAGCCTTGGATGTGATCGATAGTAATTATTATTCTATTTATATATACATAAATTGTTCATATTCGAGTATAAAATAACAAATAATAATGTGCCACTAAACGCGTAATGTCTATAATCAGTGGAATGTGGAGGACGGAGAGTTTTGACACTAGCTTCTCTCTGCTATGCGAGAAAAACATCAAGCTTACATTATCTATATATATATATACAAAGACATAATATTACTATAATTATATTCAGGGATGCTATGGAGCTAGGTAACCAACCGAAAATGATACTATCGATACGATAACGATATAATAAATAAAATTGGAGTGTCAAATGCATATGTAGGTATACTATAGTACTTATACAAAAGTAAATATTTTTTACAATTTTTGTCTGTCTGTCTGTTTGTTTCGGGTAATCTCTGGAACAGTTGGACCGATTTTGACGGGATGTAACTAGGAGTAACTTAGGCTGTTTTCATTTTAGAAATGCACGCGAATGAAGTCCCGGGCACAGCTAGTGTATTATATTTTTTTATAGGTTATATTTAGTTAATTTTAATATAAAATCGGATAATACATGCCTAAAATGTTATTAAATTTCCTTATGAAGCTGGTCGTCATGGAAACGACATAAGAAACTATGATGACAATATCATCAATATTTTTCAAGGAAGTCGTACAACAAGAAGTCGGTGGATATATCTTTGCAAAATTTTCTTACATCACTAGATAGATGTACTTACGAAGGTTACTAAATAAAATTGTAATTTTTTAAACACAATCACACAAATGAAAAACACAAATGCACAATTGACCATTTGATTTTGAAATCTTCCTTAAAAATTATGTTTTTGTACTACTAGCCATATTTGACAAATTCCACATTTCACAGACTAAATCTTTTTTATTCACGATATTCTTTTTTTATTATAATCCCGTATTACATTTCAAATACAGCGGGATTTGAACTTGCTATTTTTATAAAAAAAATATTGAAAATTAAGATATGTAATAGTCACACCATCAAAACCTCCAGGCCCCGCCTAAATTTTGACAACGAGTTAAATGGGGGAACTTAACACAGTGCTTTGTGTTGCCAGAGCGAAGTAATGAAAGTTGATTAAATGTTGTCATTCCACAGAATGTAATTTCAACTACACATATATCGAACTCACAATCATAGTTTTACAAGCTTACAATCAGACACTGAACCGTTACGACACGGTGGCTTCAAAACATTCATACGTACAGATGGTTTCCCAGATTCTTTCAAACGTCAAAACTTAAAAACGCAGTATCTATACTGTACTTTTAAAGAAAAATTATTGAAAATACAAAAAATAGAAATAATAAATTCTTCAGTTACCCAACTTTGTCTATTAACTAAATAGAACCGACCCTAATTCGTTTCTCACACACGCGTCCCTTCCATGTACGCGTTGTAGGGTCATGACGATGGCGCACTGTTAAAATTTTATTAATATTAAAAATTATATAATAAATTCAAACTATTTCTTTTTAAACATTAAATATATTTAAACCCAAATGATAGAACGCTTAATATATTAAATTCCAATAGTCTATATCGTAACAAAAAAATGCCATAACGTTATGGCTTTTTTCATATAAAATGTAGTTGAGACATTACTTATAATAGTATGTAATGTCAAAAGGGAACCTAGTGTCAAAACACTCGGAACTCAAGGCCGAGCTTAAAATGATAATAATTTAAATTCTCTATAACATACATTTTCTAAATATGTCTTAATCTACAATTACGTTGTCGTAATTGTAGATTAAGACATATTTAGAAAATGTATAAAAATTTGAACGCCTCTTGAAAACCGTCTACGTGCTCTGACCGCTAAGCCATGCGTTCTACATCCAGCTACGTCGAAATTCTTATACGCTTATTACAACTTATATTTGTTGTTAGCATTTCTGTAGAGAGATTTTTACAAATTTCTGCTATAACAATCGTTTGGCAAGAGAGAATGCTCTTTATTAAATATTTTTAACAACAAACAAAATGAAAACTCAAGAGGCGCTGTTTCAAAACGCATTCAGTATGAGTTTTTATACGTTATATGTATGATTTCCAATTTCCTAAGTGTGTGTTTCTAATAACACTTAATAAAAATGTTAAAAATATTCAACGTATATTTTTATCTTTTCACGAACCTTTCCCTTTTCATTTTAAATAAAAAGTAGGTAGCGCTACTTTCGTATTTCGTAACGTAACGCCACGTTTGATATTAACAAGTTGACAAAAATCGAAAATATTTATAAGCTAAAAAAATAGTGTTTGAAACTAAAACAAACACAGTCTGTGCAACATTTTCTTCTTACCCTCATATAGAGTATAATGTGCCACTAAAAATGTAATGTATTTGTATTCGGTGGAAACTGGAGAAAACAGTTATATTTTTTTATGGCTTATATAAATTAAATTATTAAAATATTTAAATAACCACAAAAACTTTTAATAATATAATTACCTAGATTAGTTGAAAGTCTTGGCAAGAGCTGATACTCTCACGATAGTAAAAACTATCGTAGACCTCTAGAGAATCAAACGGTAAAGTAAAATCAAAAACGTTACAAAATTTCTTACATTCATAGATATCTAGATTCAGATGAAGCTAATAATAGTATTATTTCAGCTTCACACACTGTTTTCTAGTTTTTTCCCAAAATCGAGCGCAACTCAACGCTTAGCTGTGTGTAATATGTTTGTGTAATGTTTCTAAATATAAACACTACCTAGCGGGACTCGAACCTACGACAAATCGTGCTTACAGTCAAACGCTGCCCCACTGCAACACGCTGGCGTGAAATTATTGATTTTTCAATAATAAAAGGCAATTTCTAAAATATCTTCATACAAGTGTTAACCCTACAGTGTAGTTTGCATTCCGTTCGCCGACACGCCACAATCAAGTACGAAACAGATGAGATTGAGAGGATAAGATTTTCTTCTTTTTTTTCAGCTGTTTTTCCCGCGTAACGACCCAGAGCGAACCTAGTCTTAAGACACTCAGACAGTAATCGAGAAATTGTGTGTTGAGTGCCGTAACTCAACGCTGCGCTTTCTCTTGGGTACCAGAGTGGATGAAATAATTTAAATATGATCGTTTCCATATCATGTAAAATTATGAAAAAAGAGTATAGAAAAAATATAGTTATTGATATATTGTATTTATTTAACTATTTATGTAAGAAGATTTTGGAACGCCATTTCAACCCATAACTTTTAGTCTGATTTTCTTTTATTAAATTTGCACACGTGTCCGTACGATAATATAATATTATAATGGCATAATGACATGACGTCCTTGCCAAGATTACAAGGCATAAAAACAAATATTTTAACAGTGGAGATGTTAATTTCTTTTAAAATCATTTCATTAATAAAACAAAGATGAAATAGAAAATAAAAATGTAGGCCAGTATACTGTTTTAATAGTATATTTTATATACTTTTACAGACTACAATTAAGTGTGTCGTTTCTTCGCCCGCCCCCGTTCTTACTTAAACCACAACCTTTGCTTAAATTTATAATTTAGTCGAATTATGAAAATATCATATATAATATCAAAATCATTTACAGATATATCTATACAGTGAATTTATAAAAATTTCAGCCAACTTAACTTATTTTATAGCAATTATGTCGAACAAAATTTAAATTGTTCTAACTTCTTTATTTTTGCACCGATTGAAATGAAATAAACACGAGGAAAATTATTAGGGGAAGTTTAGAAGAGTGTTCTAGACACTAGGTTCTCTCTATCTATAAAAAAAAGATTTTATGTACAGTTAAAATTAAATAAACCATAATTTTTCATAAAAATTGGGACACAGGCATATCCATATGATACTTTCGCGCACTAATAAATATATCTATACAGTATAATCTGTATATATATATATATATATATATATATATATATATAAACAGCGAATACACACACAGATACGATTTTAATTTTTAAAATCTATGAAGGTTTAAATATATGTGGAATAATAATATTTCTGATAAAATTTTGTTTGTTTGCTTGCTTATCGATTATTCTTAATACATATAGGAAAAATGAGGCCGTCGTGCCGCAGTGTGACAGCGTCTGGCTGTAAACGTGATTATTGGGGGTTCGATTTCCACTCGAGAAAATGATTATTATTTTAACATTTTTTGAAAGTATTATTGGCACACTTAGGAAATTGAAAAAGACATATTTAGAAAACGTATAAAATTTGAACGCAGCGGGATTTGAACCCGCGCCTCTTGAAAACCATTCAAGCACTCTGACCGCTAAGCCATGCATTATTACTTACTCTTGCCATAAACATTGTAACAAAGAAAAAAAAATGGTTATTGTACTTAACATTTATTACTATTACAGTGTGTTTAATACATTAATATAAAACCATCAAAAATATACAAAGCTTTTTCAAAGTGGTCTCCAATGGCTGCAATATAATACTTTAAACGTTGAGAACGGTTCTCAATTTCACTGCCAATCATATGCATTGTTTTAGGGACCAAATTATCATGCCGTTTAGAGCAAGCCTTACTCTCTAAAACTGGTCATAAATCATAATCTAGTCTCTATAGAATAAAATCAGGACTAGATGACGGCCAGTCTTCAGCTCTGATGAAGTCCGGAACGTTCGTTTCTGGCCTAGATTGGGTGGATCGAGCTTTATGACCAGGCGCCGAGTCTTGCTAATAGGACCATTCTTGGTTATTATCCACGGTGGTGTTAAAGGCCTTCTTAAGAATGGTATGTTCTCATCCGCAAACAATATTTTTCTGTGCCCACCCTAGCTTTTTTCATTTTACCGCCCTATTATTTTTAAAATTATCAGTTAAAAAATGACCAGTGCGTCTCTAATAGGCTACAAGTTATCTCTTACAATACGTGACTTGGTTCTAGGTGCTAATTTCAGCTCCCGAGATAAAATATTAAGTTTTTGGACAGGATATTTTCGAATTCTTCCCCATACTGCTTAGGTCCTTTCCCGCCTTTTTCGTACGGACACTACGTGTACAGCCATATCTTTTTCACAAATAGAGGAGGTTTCATTGTACCAAGCGTGTGGAAAATTTTAAAAATTGTATTTGGCACCAATCACCCTACTGTATTATCATAAAATAATTTACAATATATTGGCGCGAAAATAAGAAAATCCAATGAACAAACATATAAAAATGACAGATTCCAAATTCAAAAGTAATATTTTGTTTCATTTTAATTATTATAGGTCTTATGGCCAGACTAATATTTAAATTAATTTGATTTCCTTGCTCGTGATATTCGCAGGGACAGAGTACCCTCTTCCCTCTTCCCTCACAAGTGTCGCTGTAAAGATCAATTGATCAACAGCATTAAATCAGTATCGAAAAAAAAAAAAAAAAAATTGCTCGTGACAGATCTATCGAAATCTGTTTAAACATAGAAAAAATAAAATATCCAATTGAGATTTGAAAACAATACCATTGTGACGTTTAATTGAAACTTTCAATATCACGCTTTTCTAGATATTCAGAGAGCCCCATAGTGTCAAACACTCCGCTCTCCACTTTCAGTCCTAAATCTAAGGCTAGTGACGAAACTTAGTCTACGTTTTGATTTACCAGAACGGAGAAATAAAAATATAATAGTTTCCCGATTAAAAGTCAAACCCACAACCATCGGGATAAAAAGGGCAACAGAAGATTTACTTCAGCTTGACGCATATAATAACAAACAAAAGTCCTAATGTGTATATATATATATGTAGCAAACACTGTTTTTAGTAAAAGCCAAAATAGCCAAATTACATTATATAAGATAAATTCACACTATTTTTTTCTATTTCTAGGTGTTTAAAGATAAATTGACATATTTAGAATATACTCTATAATTGGTATGGTAAAAGTTCGTTATTAATACTATTAAAAATATACAGTCGCGAGTTGATACCGTTGCATCGTGTCGCAATGGGACAGTGTATGACATAAACGTGGTGGTCGTGAATTCGATTTCCACTAGACATAATATTTAAACTATATTCATTTCAACGAGATCTTGCCCTGTTACATTTGCAACTCCAGTAATTTAGAGCCGCTGTAAAGACAATATTAATAACTAAAGCTTATTACTCTGTAGTGTAAATGTGTGGAAGTGATACATTTTTATATTTTTTGATGATTTGAGCTTGGTGCAGGTTAGCTATCATTGTATTGTTAAATGAAATTGTAATTTTCATATTTGAAAAGAGCAACTGTTGAGTTTCTCTATGGCTCTCTGTGTTCTCTAAGCAGAATTGCCTTCCGAGCCGGTGGTAGCTTTATGCTCTTTCGACAATTCAAAAGTGATAACAAAAGTCTATTTGAATAAAGGATATTTTAAATTTGAATTTGTTGAGATAATAAAACGCGTTATTAAGTTCCGCCACTTTACGTTATTTTTGGCTATACTGTTATGCGGGATCGATTAATGAGTAGATGAATCGAACCCACAACTAATCGTGTTTAAAGTCAGACGCTGTCAACACTGCGACACAACGGCCTTAAAAAGAATATTCTAAGGATTCTTGTTACTAACTGTGTTGTGCTAGCGATTTCGTCCGCGTGGAATACTAAAATAAAAATAGTCTAAGTTTCTTTCTATTACATCGGCTATCTGCTAGTGAGAGTCCCATCAAAATCGGGAACCATTTCAGAGATTAGCCAGAACGAACAGACAGACATATAGACAGACAAAAATTGAGAAAAAAAAATATTTTGGTATATATACCGTGTCTACATACATTTGCATTTACAAACAGACACTCCAATTTTATTTATGTATATAGAAAGAAGATGTTTAAAATTACATTGCAAAAACAAACAAATTACAAAAATACACATTGCACGTCACAATTCACAAGAAAAGTCAATAACCATAAGTGACCTTTTAAAATGTATTTACTTAACTAGTTTATTTATATATTCACGCATCACTTACGTATGAAATTTTGTGATTTCTGTATAAGAAGAGAAAATAGGGACTAAACACTGCCTTATACCTTTTCCTTATACACTAGTGGTTCCGGTGACGCGTATTATACACGTTGCCTTAGCAACGGACATGTCAATTTATACAAAAGTGTTTGGCAACATAGTAGTGTAACGTTTATTTCATCTATACATATAATAAAAATGTAACTGATCTCTGTCTGTACATGGAAGACATATGATAGTATTATTAAGGGCACTTATCAATTAATAGAGACCAAAACAATGATTTTGTATTTTCTTTTTTCTGTTTGTTTGTTTGACGCAGCGGCCGCAGTTTAATAAGTTTCTTTTGTATTATTATAGCCAATATCGGCTATTTATTAAAAAAATTTAAAGTGTTATTCACGCAGTTAGAAAATTGAAAAACATTTTTAGAAAACGTATAAAATAACGAAACGGCGCCTCTTGTCCAAGCGCTCTGACCACTAAGCTATGCGTTTTACATCCGGCTGAATCGAAATACATATACGCTAACACTGTTATACGGTGCGAGTTCGATTACTGTAGCGTTTATGATTTTTGTTTTTTTTATATAACAAAAATACAACAGACAAGAATCGACGTAGTTGCGGGAACTAATTGTCTCATATAATTCACAAACGACATATTACTTATTAATTGACACCATCGTGGCTCAGTAACAGCGTCTATCTGTATACGCGATGGGTGTGGGTTCGATTGTCACTTATTAAATTATATTATTAAAATTATTTTCATTTCTCCGCTCTAGTGACAAGACAAAGCACGGCGTTCAGTTCCGACAATCAACAAGGAATGGCTCGGATTCTCGTGGAAAGTGGAGAACAAAGTGTATTGGCACTGGGTTTTCTCCGTCCAGCTACGCTATGACATTTACATTGTTATATTTTAAAAATCGAGCATGTTCTATATATAAATCGACCAGTCAATTAAATACCTATAAAAAAAATATACTCTAATTGTAAATACCTCCTTTTCAATTGTCCTTTATATAGTCTATACATGTCAAATAGTACGGTATACATCTACGGCCTAAATAAAGCATTTAACAAATTGACCAAAAACTAATAAATAAAACGCATCCAAGAAGTCAAAAAACCATCAAAAATTGTGTATTTATACCAAAATTCAGTTACACATCGGCGATGTCGTTATATTAATCAAAATAGGTACATACATACATACATACATACATACATACATACATACATACATACATACATATATATACACGTGTGTTTATCTCTCCATGTATGGCTTGGCCGCATTTCGTGTGTATTACTCTAGTGTCACTGGTAAATAATGAAATCGGATAATTTACAAATAAACTGGAAATTGTAAAAAAATATTTACTTTGTCTGGCTAGTTGTTGCGGCCGTCGTGGCAAAGTGGAAGTTACTATTATTTCCATTTCTCCGCTCTAATAAGAAACTAAGTGCGACGCTCGTTACGGTCTCGAATTCGGAGGGAAAGTGGAGAATGGGGTGTCTTGATACTAAGGTTTCATAGAATATAATGCTATGCCTTGCTTTTCTTTCAACTATTGTAAAGTTATTTTTGTACTTTTTACTTTAAATTGATTATTAGTCTAGTGATTTATTACTAGACTTAAACGTTAGTGAATCGGACTTTAGAGCAACTGTGGCTTCAATTCTCACTTCTGAAATAGGAGAAATTATCATATATATCGTACATTTCGTACGTTTCATCAAAGCGCGTAAATGTGCGAAATACACACAGTATTTCTAAAATGAATGTAACCTATCTCGTATACAAAGCAAATATATAATTTAACTTTTAAATACACATATTCATTACGCTATCCCTTTCCTAAGCCTTCATTTATTAATTAAAATATCTATTTAAATCTTGAAAATATTGTGTTATTATTATCACAAATAACCGAATTATAACAAAAACACACAAATTACAAATAAAAGTCCAAAAATTCTGGACTTTTCACAAAATATCTGCACTTTACGCTCAAACTGCAGCGTATATAAAACACAGCACACACAACAAAGCTGTAGATTTGTATAGTTATATATAAAGTTTTGTTTTAACGTTGTCTTACATGGAAATAATGTTTAGTTTTCACAGCTTCACACTTTTTCCCGTATTTCATTCCCGCATTAGGATAGTGTCAAAACACTCCGCTCTCCGCTTTCCGCCCGAATCCGTAACATCGTCTGTTGAGTGGCAGAACTCAACGTTGCCTTTTATCCCACTATACAAATAATTTCTCAATCAGCGATCGAACTCGCAAACAGAATGACATTATCATACGATGGCGCCATGAAAACTAATAATCTCAACAAAAAACTCCTTAGCTGCTGTCGCGGTCGTAGATCACCTAAGCTGGACCTCCGACAAGGAATCGAGGGTATCACCCGGCAGGGCTGATCGCCCGGGCAGCTGAAGCTCTCTTCCCCATACCCTATCCCTCGCGGAAAGAAACCCAGTACATGGCCAATACAGGCCCACCCTGCAACCTGTTCATATTAGTGGACATATAACACATTAGTGGACCTGTTCATATAAAAAAGTAATGTAACAGTGTATATAATAAAATTCTCCTTTTTTATATATTTTTAAATTATAAATATCTAAATATTAACAGTTAAAATTAATTATTGTCAAAATATCCATGTAAGCCATTCACAATCAAGCAATACCTTGATAAACATGATGCGAAGCGGATAGCTTGTAGCGATTCAAATAGAATCAATAAGTATAATAACATTTATGCTACTATTTAATACTTTACCAAACTACATTAAACCGCCATTTTGTTTTAAATTTACTATTTTATTTCCTTTTTCTGAATCTGTCTATCTAAATATATATACAAGTCGTTTCTTATATTCAGCCTATAATAAAATAAATAATTATTCTTATAATTGGAAAGTTATTATTATTTAATTGATTTTACAGATTGGAATACTAAATTGTTTCGTAATTAATGAATTGGTAATCAAATCACAAATCAACGATTTATTTGATTTTGTTAATAATCATACATAATTATTTCTAAACAAGAATTAAAATAAATTAATGTTTCATTTACTAAAATAAACATGGCTTATTTATTCTAACTGAGAAGTTTGAATATGATATTGAAAGACAGCTAGTGCCATCTATTGTATCCAAGTTTCGTTTTATATTCCATAGATAGCATTGACCACTGGTTGTGGTTTTAATAAAATGTTATATTACAAATTTTATTATTAAATACAAATAAACAAAATATTTAAATTTTACTACAATATATGATTTAAATATTAGTGTTCATTTAAAAATTACTAAACCAAACTCATAAAAAAAAATTACCTGCGCAATATTGCACTAATTACAAAACGCATCGACATCGACACTGACATCTTCGGATCGACGCAAAAAATTCGAGATTTTCATTCTAATTCTAAATACTATGCTGTAATTGAGTTTGAATTAAACTTTAATTCGTAATTGCCTTATATTCACTTTAAAGTTATATTTTTATTGGGTGTAATTAAAGTCATTCGTCGTGGATCCCAACATAAGCGGTAATGTTTATTATTGTTGACACGGTCCATGCCTTTAATAATTTAGTCGCTTGCCTTTTGTTTTGCTTTTGTGTATTTGATTGTAAAGTAGAATAAAACAGTCATATCGATCTAGTTATATTTCGTACACAAAATCTTATATTATATATTAATAAGTATTGGAAAAATAAATCATCTCATAACACAATGTCTTCACTTATAAATTTATTGGCATTTTTGTTTTTAATTATTACTAATACAATATACCGATGTCCATTTGTGTTTTCAAATTGATATCATAGATGGTTGAAATTCTGATTTTTAATTTATATATTGTTTTGGATAATTAATAGTAATTTTTTTTTATATATTGTGTTATGTAATTTATCATTGGTTGTTACATATTTGCAGCGTATACAATAATATTAACTGACTTGGTTAAAAATAAACAAACAATCTATATTTTCAATATGCAATTTTAATCCTTTAATTAATTTAATTGTTATTAAAGTCAAAAATGATACAGAACAAAATTAATGTATTAATAATCTTAAAATAAATAACATGCTGTAGACTGCTATAGACTCTTCTAAGATTAACTAAATAATATTATGTAACATACAGACATAATCTCATTTGGGAGATATAACAATTGCTTACTCAAAACTTTTAAGCCTATTATAATTATTTTATATATTATCTATATACAAATATTAAGGGATATTATTATAACAAAGACTTTTGTTGTTTTGTAACTATTCTGTATATATCTATCTATATATCAATATTAGAAAATCTTTGAACATTATTTTGATTCATTTCTTATCATCCAATTTGTATGAAACTTTCAAAACATGCATATGTGTCAGGATCTAATAATAATACAATATTTATCAAAGTGTGAAATTTGGTGTTGTTACAAGTGTGAGCACAAAATAATTATTTTAAATAGAAAACTAACTAAATGGGTGTTATAGGACTTAGCGACTTCCCTATTTTCCACAGGGAATGGAATGGAATTGTCTAAAGTTGTCAGGTATATAATATTACAAATGAAAAAAATGTAACAACAAATGTAAATGTAGGAACACATAAGGTTTTTCATAAAGTTGCATAACATCTTCATATCTTTGCTTTTTCTTATTAATATCAGCATAAAATAAATATATGTATAAGATCTAAATTTTGAATTTTCTTAAAATAAATAAAATAAAATAAAGTATATATTATGTAAAATTATACTGTAATTTTTTGTAATCTTTTCTTATATCTACAACTTTTGTTTTGTAAAGGAATTTTCATGGATATCATATTTCCTTACTTCCCTGAGACCCTAAGAGAAATTGAAATTTGGTTTCCCCTATAATTGAACAAAAACTAATATCATTAAAGCTAATAAGCTGCCTATAATTTTGTTAGTGTAGCCTTAATGACTTCACATCAAAACATCCATAATGTTGAGAAACTTTTAGTAAGAAAAAGACATATTTAGAAAAAATATAAATATTTGAACCCGCATCTCTTCAAGCCCTCTGACCGCTACGCAATGCATTCTACATCCAGCTACCTCTAAATTTATTCAATTTCCTAAGTGTGTGACTAACATTTTAAAAATGTAAAAAAACTTTTAGTAAGATTCTTTATTTATTATAGTTTAGCTGTTCTATTATGATTCTCATCATATATTCCAGACAAAAATTGTAAAACATGTTATGTACTGTGTATATGCATAAGCATTTGATAAATAGCCATTTTATTAGAATATTTTAATATTACAAACGGACACTCCAATTTTATTTATTTGTATACATTAATGTCATAGGTTCATAGCAATTTACATTATACATATTTTTACTTAGAGAATTCCCTTTATGTATTATTTTTTTTATAATATACTGTAGCTTATTATAGAAAGAACCTGCTTTATGTTTCATTTAATAATATAAAACCACTGTAGTGCTATGGAGGGTGTGTTTTTGTAAATGTGATCTTTCTGGGTTCAAATATGCCTTGGGAAATTAATTATATTCTAAAATTATTTTATTTTATACACTTTTGAAAATAATCTATATATATAATAAAAATGTAACTGATAGCTGTCTATACATAGAAGATATATGAAAAAATATATTATTACGGGCATTTATCAATGTAAAAGAACACCAAACAATGATTTTAAAATATCTTTTCTGAATGTCTGTGCATTTTTGCACACTATTCTCAGAAACGGTTTAACCGATTTTAATACAGTTGAGACTATTGTATTTTGAAGAACTTCCCTTAACATATAGTATTTATTTAATTTCAATCGGTTTACAATCAAAATAGTTACATCTATTTAAATAGTGTATTATAGTAGAGTAGGTGGGTAAAAAATGAAAATAGTTTAGTCGAGTAGTTTGGGAAGGCGAAGCCGGGAGCGGGTAGCTAGTTAATAATATAATACAGTTTCACGTTGATTCCTGTGTAGAAATCTAGCTATCAGTAAGCGGTCTGCAGTCAGTCAGAAAGAACCTTGTGTCAAGACTGTTCTCCACTTTCTGCCCAAAATTGCATTTAAATCGGTTAAGCCGTTTTTGTGATTAGCGTGCACAAACAAACATACAAAATAAAAAGAAAATTAAAAATCATTGTTTTCTGTTCTATTATATTTATAAATGCCTCTAATAATATAATATTTTTATTTATATATCTACCATTTACATACAGCTATCACTTACATTTTTATTATATGTATAGATAAAGAGTTATTGTTGTAAATTAAAACCCCAACTTAGTGACTTTTCGAAAACGTCATGTTACTTTACCAATTCCAGTGGACATGTGCCCCGCTGAGGGTTGGAAGGGGGTCGCCAGATCGCCTTCCCACGAGTCGGTGACTACGGAGCTGTCGCTCTTCAGCGTCTCCTCGGCTGCCTCTGATGCTAGGATATTGAGGCTTTTGGCTTGCAAGGTATTTATTTAAAGGTTCCATCAAGTGCAGCGAGTCCAGACTGCCACTAGCACAGCGCTTGGACAGCGAACAGGTGTGCACTATAATATTATTTTACCATTTGCCAAAATGCCATGTGTTCCAAATTTTATATAATTTTGGTAAAATTGGCCAAAAGGTTTTACTTCACATAACGTATATATAGGTTATAATAAAATTTCTTAATAATCATATTTAAATTGTTAACTCAAATGCCAGTATTGTCAGTTCTAAAACATACAACTTTTGGGTTCGATATCCATCTGAAGTATATATTTTGCATAGGATTGGTTTTAAAAGACATCAGGTTTCAGTGGGACAGTCTGATTGTAAATGTCATTGTTGTGGGTTCGATACACAATCTGGGGCAATAATTAAACGCGGCGTATGTTTCGCCATTCAAGACGTAATGTCTTGAATTCAGATGTGACCTTACTATGCGGGAAAAAACGTGAAAGAGGCGAAGTAGGACAGTAACTGACTGCACACGCGATAGTTGTGAGTTCGATCTTTGTCCATCTTTCAATCAATATTTGTTTCTACTCGTAGGCCGGTCAAGGCCCTGATCCTTCCTTGAGGGTCGCAAGTCCGAATCCAGAAGGGAAAAATATGAAGTAAGTATTATTTTAACGGCTCTTTTGAATTGATATGTTTTTATATATTTTTTTGTAATTTTGTATACTTTTGCAACCTTTTTCTAGTGTCGCTACTTTTAGATGCTAATGTTTCATTCCTTTTCAGGCGTCTTGTCATGTTACATATGATCTATCAAAACATAATGCCCCCAATATAATGTGAAAACAATTGTATTAAAACAATTATATTGTTATTATTCAAATTGACTTTCCTCTCAGGCCAGGATCAGCTCCTAGCTTTAATCCACTAATTAGTTACCTAAATTCCTTTCAATCAATCAATGTATCTAAAAATCGAAATCCAGTCACAATCAAATATTTTATACCCTTCTAGACGTGGATCAGCCTCAATCCTCCAATCTGGAGACGCGTGTCGGGAGCTCCTAGCCGGGTGCGCCGCCCTCTGCGCACAGTTAGGGCTCCGCAGATCATTCAGTGCGGGGGATGTTGCTTCTGGCAGTGTGGCCAAGCCAGTACGCAGGTATGGACATTATCGATGATAACGTTGGCAATTATATTTTAATTTAATTTGTATCAAGGCTTTGAATTGATTGTAATAGGGTAAGTGAGACTTTAGATTATTTTATTTTTACAGAATTAATCGATGATTCTTTTCCAATTTTCTTTTCTCTCCACTGAAATAGAGCTTATTTTTAAGATATAAACATAACTTAATGTGGGAATTGAATTCACAACTATTTTGTACTTGTTTCTTTTTCTAGTGCTACATCAGAAGTGGGTCTGTGTGCTGCTTTGGAAGCTTTGACTATGAGCGCAGCGTCACGATCTTGTAGCACGTGGGTAGCAGGTTCGTGTCCATTTACATATATATATATATATATTATTATATGTCATTTAAAATAAATTAAAACTAAATACAGGTGGTTTATAATTGTAATTAATTAATATATGATAATTTCTTATCTTTAAACAAAAATATATTCAAGGAAAAGCCTTTGCAGCGTGTATTTGAAATGTAAAACAGTGTTTACTTGATAGAATTGGAAATAGTATGGCAAACAAAGTTGGGGGTGACAACTAGTCACAAAATCAGAGTAACATAGTGTCAAAACACTCCGTGCTCCACGCACCACCCGAAATCTAAATGTGTGGAGTGGCGGAAATCAACGCCGCACTTTGTCTTGGGTATCAGAGCGCAGAAATGATTTTTTTAATATAAATCTTTTACCCGTTTTTTTTTCAGTAGGTGGTTCTCAGTTGCCATCCCCGCAAAGGTCTCATCCTATTCAGCCTTTGCATAGACCTTTGCCCACTGATAATAAAAAGGTGAGTTCATTTGTTAGTTAGAAATTGATTTGTTTAATAGTAACAGCTTCAAATCTAATCCTGCTCGAAGGACCGATTTTTTTTATGAATTTTATATAACATTACGAGTATATGATCTGTGCCTTTTATTTTTTGTGTTCAATTTTGTTTTAATGTAAATGGTTACTTAATATTGGGGATTGGATATTTTTTTTAATATTTTATAATTAATGTTTTAATTACTGTTTTTTTATAGATATAAATTATTTTCATTACCCCTCTTTGGTAAGACGTAGCGTTGCGTTCATTTACGCCGTACAACACTTTGCTATGTAAAAAATTGGGGACTCTTTACTTCAAAAAAATATACATATATGTAAAGATTTATTTATTGTGTTTTAAGAATTTGTCACAAAATTATAATTAAATTTTCGTATTAAAATTTCACTTTAATCAGCACACTGTATACGCTTCACCTGTTTCGAGCTACTTCTTGACCAAATTAGCACACGTGTCGGGATCCGATGATAATATAATATAGTCATAGCATGTACCTGATATCGTTGCCATGACGACCAGGTACACGTCCACGTCGGTCCTTTTACTTTATTATTTTTCATTTCTAGGTCCGCCAGAACTATATAAAGCGTCGTCTTCTAACTACGTATAGAGCTTTAGAGAGGATGTCTCAGTCGGACTTCAATTTGGATAAACTGGAGGTGAGTGTGTAGCGAGATCGATTTCCGGTCAGGTCAAATTGGGTTTTCAGTTTATGCGGTATAGCTACCATTGTGTTCATTAAATTTTAACTCTTATATTTCAAAAGAGAATGAGTGTTTTGACACATATCTTTGTTTACATATATATATATATATATAAGATCGGTCCAGTCAGAACGAACAGACAGACAAACAAAAATTGTAAATAACGTTTTATCTACCGTGTATATACATACAAGGTTAGGCAAAAAGCTAGATTATTTTAATATTACAAACAGACACTCCAATTTTATGTATTTTGTATAGATTGATATGTGACGATGAAAACCTTTGGATTTATTTTTTTAATACGAAAATTATACGAACGGAGTCTGGAATATGGCATATATATATATTATTTATTTACATAATATAAAACATCTTATTAAATGCAACTCCAACATCCAAAGCGATAAGGTTACCATATTGTACTTTTGTTTTAACTATTTCTATTGTGTGTATACATTTTGTAATTTTGTGTGCAATAAAGTGTTTGTTTCTTATTTTTTTACTATTATTTCAGGCTGCCGCATCAGCGGCTGTAATTTCAGGCCCAGGACCAACAACGCTCACTGTGCCCAACACTAAAGCAAAATTTGTCCATCCTGGTAAGTTATACCATTTGAAACGTATATAGTGTAATTCGGACATAATGGATGCGAAAAAATTATAATTTTTTCATAAAATTTAAACGTGGCAAGATTTAAAGCTGTAGCTCTTTTTGTCTGTAGATAGGAATATATAATAAATAGGATAGAGAATTTGAGATTATAGAAATTACTTTACTAACATTTTTTTAATGTTTTCGTATTTTTTTTAATCTATATTATAATGTACTATATAAATCAGATTTTCTTGAATTTTGTCATAGAACGTGCACATTAATAACAGGTTCAAATCCTCTTCAAAAGTAAAAGTTATAAAAATAACAGATTCGCTTTTTGTATCTATTATCATTAGAATTGAGAAAAATTTAAATATCTTCACATCCAACACCCAAAATATAGAATTGTCGGTGTTAAATTTTGTGAATTCCACCAGAGGCCGCACATTTGGCGCTCACCGCCGCAGACTTAGAGCGCGAGAGGGGACGCCCTCTGTCCAAGTACGAAAGAAACATGATTATATTCAATTGGCTCCACACCTTGGATGAAGCTGCCCCTTTCTAGATTGTTCCGACACGTTCTGGCATGCTTACGACGCATTCCGACACTCATATGTTCTAACTCGTTCTCGACATGTTTCAACGCCGTTCTGACTAGCCTACATACTATCTCGATATATGTTAATCGCGATCTGATATGGTTACATTCTTCATAACGTGTTATAGCGCTGTTCTATAAAGTTCTGATACGTTCTGATGCGTTCTGACACGTTCAGAATTATTCTCGTGTATTATAATTATATTCTAAAGTATTATTTTAGGTGGTATATTTTGTAAGTTTTATGTATTTATTGTAGTAACTTACTTGTTGGCTCTAAATGGTTTTCTTGTTTATATTAATTGGCTTAGTGATGGTTTTTAATAAGTTTCTAATGCAGTTCCATTATGGATTCTGCAATATAAATACATGTATATAGGTTAGTTATTTTTTTTTTGGTTTCAAATTCGACCTTTTAGTTCGAATTTAGTATTTTGAACTTAAAGAGCCTTAGCTTTATAAGATATCGGATGCATTTTGCATTAGCATTCTCAATGTCGGTATTAAAGTGACTTGACTTGAGCAAACTTAAAAAGTTTTTGTAGATATTTCTTTCTAGAAATCATTCATTTAGACTATTTAGACCCGACGTGTGGAAATAGAGATAGAAGATAGATACATACATACACACATATTTTTATATGTGTTTATACAGATTGATATATGAAACATTGATCTCTAATTTACAATTTGTGTATTTTATTATATTAATTTTGTGTTATAATGTTTTATTTTTGATATAAGAAATGATCTCCTCTTCTGGAAAAGCTCTGATGATTAGTTGTAGTTTTTTTTTTATCAATTGTAAACTTGACATTTTGGTGTATTTAAAGCAAAAATTGAGTTTTAAACTATTATTTTCTTTTTTAATTTTCTTGTTTTTTTTAATAAGAAAGTTCTAGTTCTTGTGTACGTGTGAAATAATAAACAATTTATTAATAAAATTATGATGTAATATCGAAATTAGTCCATTGTGAAAGCATATCTCTATTAGAAAAATAAAATATATGCTTGCTTTTACAATAAAAAAAAATGCAAGTTTGTCCGTTCGTTGGTAAGAAAAATAAAATTGTACTGGTAACATTTTGATGATAATTTAACATAATATGTATAGCTTAGATTTGCTCTAATTAAATATATAAGAATAAGAAAGGAAAAAAAAAACAAATTCGTTATATATATGGGTGTTTCAAAATGTTTGGAAATTATTATACAGCTTGTTCGAAAATGGCTGTTGAGGAAAACAAAACACTCTATATATTACGATATTGCATCACAATCGGTACAATAAATTTATAAAAAAAAACAACAGGGGTTTTATAATAATAATAATAATTCCTTCTATTATGTAGGTTTATGGTCAAAGTTATATTTTTTTAGTGACTAGGTCCTAACCTAATTTTCTCCATCTTTGTGGGACTGCTTTCTTTACACGCATTTTCTGTATTTTGGTCTGAATCTAGACAAAGAGAACAGAGCTCATTTTTGAACCACTATGTTAAATTAATTAAAAGTGAAGAACAGATTGTTTTGAAATTGGTCTCATTTAAAGAAATATGCTTGATTTTATGAAATTGCAAGTTTGTCCGTTCCTTGGTATAAAAATAACAAAGTACTGGTACGATTTTGATGATATTTTGACGTTTAGCTTAAATTTATGATAAATTATGTTTCAAAATTATTTTTTTATGGAGAACAGAGTGTGTTCAAACTGGTTTTTTTCTGTCTGGCTTACTCACTGGTGGTTGCTTCTTGTACTGACAGTACTGACACGCTTATAGTAAGAGAAAATACGCGTAATAGACTATTTGATTTATTCATTAAATGTAAGATAAGTAAGTCCTTGTTATAACCAAGTTCCTAATTTAGACTACGTCAGTTTTAGTTGAGCAGTTTATTTTGATTTTTTTTTTGTAAAAAACCAGTTTTGTTTTGTTTTCTTTTCTTTTTCTAAGCTATTGTAATATAATTATGGAATAGAATGTACGTATTGAATAATAAATGTTATGATGAATTTTTGCGTTTTCTTTGTTTCCTTTTTTCACATAGGTTTATTTACAGTTGCTTCGCAGTATATATATTACAATATTTTGCTTGTTCGACAACATATCCAGTGTTATACTAAAAAAAGGGACAGATATACGATAGGACGAGAAATAAGGATAAGCTTGTAACACCAAGTGATCGCCTCCAAAGAGTATATATTTATTTTATTACTTTCATTTGAATATGAAGGTGTTATTTTCACGCTCCTCGAGTGATTTAATAAAAGTACATATAAGCTTTAAATAACATTAATTTCATGAAAATTTTGAAAAACGAAGTATAATATAAATAATTCGATTCTCACTCAATTAATGATTCAAATTATTTTAATTTCTCTGCACTGGTGAGAAGGCAACGTGGAGTTGAGTTCTGCAATTGTTACAACAGACGACATTATGTTTTATTTGAGGACCCTCAAGTGCTTCTAATAACCTATTTGAATAAAGAATACTTTGATTTTGAATACAAAGGGGGCAAATAAAATACAATATATCATCAATTCAAAACAGTTTTATTTTGAATTTTACATCCTTGGATTAAATAAACAGCGTCATTCCACTTGCATGTGACAAAAAATAAAAAATTTCAAAATTTACATAGTAACCATTTTTAATGAAATTTTCAAATCCATAATTTATCAAAATTAATTACTCCAAGCATTCCACATACTTTTACATACAAATAGAATAACATCTGAGCAATTAATAAATTCAAGTTCACAAATTATACAGAGTTCAATGGAAATGTGTCACAACTTATACAATATATTTGTTTTATGAAATAAATTTAATTTTAGACACTAACACTAATCCTTCTCTTTTTGTTATTCAAAAAGCTTTTAGGAAAAATACAATTTTTTTTTTTTATAATGTTAATGTTAAATTAAAATTTTAACAACAGACAAGGAGTTATATATTCTCTATTTGTAGTAGTTTATTTACAAAACGAGCGAGATTTTTCTTGCAATGGCAACTTAAATCAGTTTTTTTATAGAAAAATTCTTATCGAGTTTTAATAAAGTTTTGTTTAAGGTATTATAAAATGTAATATTAGGGAGGGTAATAGAACTCCAAACAATGATTATTATTTTCTTTCGTTTGTCGGTGCACAATAATCTCGGAAATGGCTGAAACGATTTAAATGCAGTTTTGACTGTTGCATTATGGTAAGCTTCCCTTAACATTTAGTGTTTATTTTATTTCAATCAGTTCATAAATAAAAAAAATACAACAATTTAAATATATAAATTTAAGCAAAGATTGTGATTTAAGTGAGAACGTGGGGCGGCGCAAAAACGATATGGTTTAGTCGTGTCGTTTACACACGCGAAGCCGCGTGCGTGGCGCTTGTATTATATGCACTTAAATTTATCATTGATGCATAAAATTGAGAAAATACGAAAATGCAACATCACCTTCATACATACAAATCTTCCAATGTAATAAAAAGACAAAAAGGAAAAGGTTTTTAGACACAAAAATAACTCGATTTTTTGTGTCAGTTTAACAGACTGACAATACTGACATTTTATATACCTAGGATTAATTTACATACAAAATTGAACAAAATTTCAACAGTTTTTTAAAAAGTTGAGACACTCTTTCATTAAACACGCTTAAATTAAGAAATTAAATGAATATTTGTTATAATTTCATTAATAACTAAGTTTTTTATTTTAAATTTTAATGTATGTGAAAAATAATTCAAAATTTGTATGAAACTTACATATTATATGAAATTTTCTTAAAAAATAATATCTTATTGTTTCAACTTAAACTAGAAATAAGAAAAATTTACTTATTAATTTACAAAATTTAATTCTTAAATACATTTTATTTTTAATGTGCATTTTGAATTTTGCAGTACAAGTGGGTTAAGTCATATAAAACATAAAACTATTCAAATCTTGTAATCTTTTAATAAATTTATTAAAAGAGTTTGAAGCCAAAGAATTTTATAAATCTAAATATTTATTTTTCATTTAAATACAGAAGTTAAAAAGTTTTATATACTTGGCAGACATTTTTATAACTATATGTATATGTATATATATATATATATATATATATATATAACATTAAAAATCAAAACAGCAACCACTCGCACTGAGCCAAATAAACTGAAAGTCACAAACAAATATAAATGGTTATTTTATTTATACAGAATGTAAAGATTTATAGATGTTCCATTCATAATCAGCACATTTTATATTCTAAAGATTTTTTTTTAATTTAGTGAGTGTTATACAGTATGTATATAAAAATCTTTAAATGACAAAGAATAAAAGTCTAAACAGCTGATGAAACATGATTGATTTTGTGTGTGGCGTTAAAATATATGCGGTATTAATAAGTTGATTACTTTGCTTTACACCCTGTATATTGAATACTAAAATAGTCATAATATATCAAAATTGAACTCATATCCAGAGTTTTAAAGCAGATCTTACTTTGTTAGTGTCAATGTCAGCCATAGCACTGTTGTGACTGACATACTGACTGATTTTAAAATAAGAATGGATTTTATCTTTTTTTAAACTAATGTAATTCAATAGTAAAAACGAAATCCAAGGATCATTACATAATAATGCCTAATATTTTTACAATAAAAGTTAACTTCAAGACCAGAATTTACAATTTGTAGTTACAATTTAAAATAAATAGCAATTCGTGGTATATACACGTGGGAATGAATCTTTCTTTCTTTATTAGAAAAAAAAAGAAACGTTTGTTTTTGTTTTACATATCTTTTTATGTAATAAGGTAATTATTGACAGATATTTTTTAATCTGTAATAAATTTAACGGAAGTTTACCGGGAAAATATATGGGTATTATATACAAAAAGTGTAGCCATAAATAAATAAAGAATCGTTGAAATACAAAATTATTTTTGGCTATAAAATTTGTTCGTTCAGCTCACATGTTGTTAGCAACGTCTCACATCGTTTTTGTAAACATTTTTCGTGACGTGCATTCAAAGGACAGCAAAAATCGATTTAATGTAGGTTTAATTGTCGATTTTATTTCTTTAAAAATGATAATTTTTGTTGAATTATCATCGGAATGTGATTTTTTGCAGTTTGTAAATGTCTAGATTCATTCAAAGGGTGTGATGGTGTGACAATTCCATCGTAGTGGTACCGAGCGCGTGTATAGTGTCGCGACCCCCGCGCGGCGCGTGTGCTTGCTTATACTAAATATATCAACATTTGTATAATTGTATATGGGCTATGGAAACTGACGTGGCAGAGTGCGGGTTTGACATAACCGCTTGTTATTAGAGGTTTTAGTAATTGTAAATTGTAAAAATTGTCCGGTTTTTCTGTTTGAGTAATAGTTAAAAGAAAATTATATTAAAAAGAAATGGACTATATATAACTTTTTGAGCCATGAATTGCAAATAAACGCATAAAAATTTATTTTTAGCAATTCTTTAGACCTCTAAAAACAGTGATTTTGCGAAAACCACAGTCTGACATGCCAGTTTTTGACTATTGTACATTATGGAGGATAAGGGTTGGGGTGAAGGGTTGCAGTGTAAAGTGTATAAATATATCTATGGTAGTGGCGCGTCGCGCGGGCAACGGAATGAGGTACGACAGTTCAGTCTTATCGGACGGCAGTGGCATTGAGGCCGTTGTATGAAAAAATAAAAATTATAACTTGACTAACCAACTTACGTTTGTCAAAATTTTGTTTTTTTTTTAATTCATAATGATATTTTCAAAAAAAAAATCATGTAATGATGGTTTTCTAGTCAAATTTCAACTTGAGCAGTCTCTGTGGTTGAAATTACATCAAGTTCTAGAACAAAATGGCCACAATTCCATAAGCCAATCGAACCCGGTACCACTTTAATAGAATTCTTGGTGCGCTCAGCGCTGTATCAATCCCGCGCGGGCGTGAGCAGCGCGCGGGCACAGATATAACGGACTTACAACTAAACTTATGCTAGAAGTGCCACAAAATTTGGTGTTTGGGTGTATATTTTGATCTTTAGGATATATTACTATTAAAAATATAAAAAAAATATATATTTCTTATGATTTTTTATATACATAAGGTAAAATTTTGAATGTTTCAATAAAATTTAGGTTTTGAAAATTGTATGAAATCATTATTAATAGTAATATACTTAAAGATTTCAGTTTGTGCCAACAGGTTATATACAAAATGTAGTCAGTTGTGGCATAATTTTTGAGTTTTGACTGTCATATTTGTTATTAGAAAATAAAAGCTTACCTAATCTGTTATTTAAAGAAAATCTTAATTATCAAATATCTAAACTTTTTAAATAAAATACCTAATTTAGTTCCAATATTGTCATATAAGAATAATTGTCCTGTCAGAAATATATAAAAGCAACTGTATTGTATATAGTAAGTACTTGTTCCACATAACAGTCAAAACTCAAAAAACTTCAATACAAAATGAAAAAACAGCGTAACACTTAATATCTAAGTAAAAAAATGCTCTAAAGCTTGTCCATAAAAAAAATAATCTAACTTCATCAATTCATCTACAAATTCCATTCCTTTCCAGAATTTTCTAGAAACATCTTTAGGACAAACCATTAGTTAACCAATTAACTACTAAATTTAGGGACAAGCTTTGCAATATCACATGGGCCCTGTAGACCTCGTAGGTTGTGTATTACTATTAGGCAACAAAATCAAGAGGCCTGTTGAAACCTCCTTTCCTATTCATATACTGCCTATATTTTCGTTTCAACACTACATGTACATCCCCTTCAACATTCCCATCAACTTTTTTACCTTTTGTAGTGTCAAATCCGCAGAATCCCATGACTTTCAGCATCTCCTGCTCCTCAGGAGTCTTACCTTCGAGGTCAGCTGGGGTCACAATGGGTCGTTCACCAAAATTTTTCTTGGGCTTGGGCGCAAAGGACGTGGTGGGAGTTGGTGAGGTGGTCCTGGAGCGCCTCCGTCTTGGCGACGGCGACCTTCGTCTTTCCGGTGAGCGTCTCCGCCTATCGAGGGACCGGGACCGTGAGCGAGTCCTAGGCCTTCGCCTTTCGCGGTCTCGGTCCCGGTCTCGCTCTCGGTCGCGACGATCGCGCCGCCGCGGGCTTGGTGAGCGACCCATTTGAGCTATATGAAAAGAATTAAAAATAATAATCAGAATTAACTGTGACTATAATATGTTCACATATTTATTTATGTGATAAAAAATATCATTGTGGCAAAGTAGGCAAGCATCTGACTGCAAACCAATGTCTGTAAGTTTGAATGATTATATTTAAATTACTACCAAGTCTGCCACTCTGCAAGTGAAGAATGGACTGTTTCGACACAAGGGTCTTGTTATACAGGATGACATTGTTAAGTCTTGTTGTTTGGGAGAACACATGAAAGTTAACATCAATTTATTTCAACAATATTTACATCTAGCCTTTTTGTCTAACCAACTTGTTCTTTTCACTCCTCTCTACTTTCTAACCGAATTTGAGACATTACATGTTGAGTTACAGAAATAAATGTCACTCTCAACTTATCACCTGAGCAGAGAAATGAAAATAATTTAAAAATAATCATTCCCCCAAGTGGCAATCAAACCCAGATCTATTGTGTTTACATCATTGTCACATTTTACTACAATGGCCTCTTTAAAACTTTTAAAAAAGTAATTACTTACAATTTTCATTTTAAATGATGTTATAATATATATATAATATAATTCAATGGCAAGGTCATATCATTTAATAATACTAAAATTCTGCATGCATAAGTCTAAAAAGAAATGGGACTTGAATATGTAACAATTTCTTTACAATATAAATTCAGCCGCTAAATACATGTTTGAGCTATTGAGGAACCCTTCAAGAAAGCATTTTTTATGACATACAAAAGAAAGGGGTGAGAAAAAGAATAATAGAAACTTGGGACAGCAACTAATATGTTGAATTATTAATATAAATGTGATAAGCTGGTGAAAATACTTTTTATTAAAACATTTTGTTTAATTTTCATATTTAGGAAATCTTAATAGTGTACGCGACCAATTTAGAAGGTAACAGGTTTTAAGGCTGTAATTAATAAAATTAATGTAATCTTTAAGTTAATATTTAAATTTTATAAGAACTTCAAATTTAGTTTGTTAGAAACACATGTTAAAGACAAATAGATTTGGAGGTTGATTATATATTTTGAAGTCAAAGCTTCGTTTTAAAGTATATAACATAAAGGTATTAAATAAAGTTTCTAGAACAATCCAGCATTATTAAAAATGCAAATTGTTATTAAAAAAAAATTATTAAACAATAATGATATGAAGAGTTTAGGCGCCTACAAATAAAGTATTTTAAGGTTATATTTAAAAGCATTTTCAAGGGATTTAAAATAAAATAAAACAAAATCAGGATATTTACCTCAATTTTAAGTCAACAGCGTGTAAAATTTGTAAAAAAAAACAAAAAATATAACAGTAACACACAACCTATACGTTCGCCATTTTGGAAATGAATGAAGCGAAAGCAACATATTTAAAGCTAGACGTTAATTTTACGTTCCGTTTTAAACTAGCGATATTTGTTTTTATTTTATGTAAATATTATGTATAACGTAATATAATTTAAGAGCCTACACTAGAACAGTGTTGTATAAAAGTATGCATAGGATAAGTAAAAATATATTTTTTTTATTATTTTACATTTATAGTTTTAAACAGGTTTTAACCGATTATATTTGATCTTATTTAACTCAAAGTTGCACAAAAAATATTTTATAAATAAACAAATAATTAAAAATGTTTTATTTTTATAAATTATATTTTTTAAAATATATTATATTATATTTTATAACGTGAAATGGAATTATCTCTTGGTGTTGTCATAATTAAAAATCATCCAATTTTCTTTAAAAATGCTAAATTATGATGTCAAGCATAAATTACAGCTAAAGCTACAAAACGCTGAAAGCTTAAAACCAATGTTTAAATGTTTGTAGAATTATATTTTGACTTAACGTTCTAGCCCTTAAGTATAATTAATGAAAAAATAGAATCTTAATAAAATCACTGCTTAGTCCGTATTACATCTAATTATTTAAATTTAAAGAAAGTGTCTTTCGATATAATTGTAATTTTAATATGTATCATGTACTTAAATTAATAAATATTATTATTATTATACAGAAAATATTTTGACAAATTGCTAAAAACTCTCAATTTTAAATCTCACTACATTTAATATTTATAACTAAATATATATATATTTTCAAACAACATCAATAAAGACACAATATGATTTTTTCACTAAAAATGTATATTTAATTATAAAATATGAGAACAACTATATAGCATTTCATGGATTCAACGTACGGGTGCATCCACTGCATCATCCCATAGCTAAAAAATACTCAAACACAAACACAAATAAATACATTTTCCCCTAATACGTGCAATAGTCTTTATAATAGCAACACTTACCGCACCAGCGCCCTCTGTCCGGTCAACCCATCATTCGACAGAACGCCGCCGCGGCACAGAAACGAGATCCCACATCGATTTATGGGAAAAAACCTTTTTATTATAGAAAAAAAAGAGGGATTTAAACCCATTGACCACGTTATGTCGCTGGTGCTAGTGTTTTGAGACAGTGCGTGCTTTTATTATGTTGTGTGCTTAGTGTTATACTATTTTATGGTGTGAATTCTGTGACAAAACGACTTACGCCTTCTAATCGAGGATAGCCGGTGAGTTTTATATGTATTTATTATAATTTCGTTAATATTAGATTATATTCTGTTAGATTATACTCCTTTATATCCAATCTAAGTTGAGGGCGAAGTGACCTGGGTGTGGTATGATAATCGCCGTATCGAAATTGGGTCGTTTTTTTTAGCTCAAATGCTATATAATGACTAAGTAATATATTTCTGGACGATTGACGCCAGCTAGCGTAATTTTGACGTGTTTCTCACCTTGTTTCCGACATTTTATTGTAGAATCGAAGTTCGATTGTTCTTATGAGATTTTTCATTTGTAATTCTATTTAAACCATACGTTATGATGTAATTCATTGTTTTATTATTTAATTTCTGTTACTTTCATTTTATTTTGGGCGTATTGCGGTTGTGAAGTGAAATTATTTTCAATAAAGATGATGTCACCGCTAGGGCGCGGATGAGCGTATAACCCGACCAATTGTAAATGTCTTGTACACCATATTAGTAGCATTTATACCGCGACCTTTTTAATTTAGTCGTGTATATTTTAAGTACTTCATTTAATCGACCGAAAAGATTTTACTGCACAAAAATTGATCAAATTGGAGTCAATAGTTTGTAATTGTTTGTTTCGTAATTGAGGGCTTATGTTTTTATTTGCACTGATTTTGATAAGATTTTGTGTGACATTTTGTTTAAATTGACATTTTATTTCTTTTCGTATATGTTAGGCTAAGATATTTTATAGTAGAGCATTATAAGTTGATTATGTATTTTTTATCTATACACAGATAATTGTTGATATTGGGTGTGAATATATTTATATTTCTGAAGGTTGTTAGTTAATTTTAATTAAATGTATTTTAATTCTTATTTGGAAAAAATATATAAAATATTACTTATGTATATAGTTATAAATTTTCCTTATCCATATTAATTATGACTCTAAACATTTCTTTTTTGTATAACAAAAAAACAAAAAATTAAAGCTACCATATGTATATTTTGAATTAAATAAATTTATTTTTTTAACATTAAAAAGAATACTCTATGAAATCATCTAACTAAAAAATGTATGGATGTAATGTACTTACACTTTTTTGGAGCTGTATTTTTGTTTGTTCCCATTGTGTTTGGTTAACAGATTCACATGTCAATTTAATATTTACACACATTTGCCCAATTTAAATTACAGTGATGTCATTTAAAATATTAACTCCATAACTTCTGAATTTGTTAAAGGCTGACAATAATGAGCCTGTTCCTACAATTCAATGCTGGCTCTCCTTAATTTATGGTGTACGATCCTTTCATTTTAGAAGTTAAAAGACTAACTATACCTAATATGATATCTAATTTCTACAGACTAAGATTATGACTTGAATTTGAACACAAAATAATAAGTCGAAGCACTACACTTTACCTCATCATCAGCCGGAAGATGCCCACTGCTGGACATAGGCCTCCCCCATACAATGCCATTTTGAACATTAATTTTAAGTCATGGTAAAATTTCTATACAGACTATTGTGGTGAAGCGGGACAGCATCTGACTTAGCAGTCAGATTGTATTAACATACAATGCTTGTGGATTCGATACAAACTCTAAAGAAATGATTATAATAAAATTATTTTCATTTGCTCATTTTGGTAAGAAAATGTGTTTTTCTTTTACTTTGTGTTGTGTCAATTTTGGGTGAAAAGAAAATATTTTATCATTAAGACTTTCATACAGATTTTCATACAAAAGATTATGACAAAATTCTGCTATACCAAGATTGTTGCAACTAATTGTTTTATTGTCACTTTTTAAAATGAATGAAGGTTATTCTCATAATTGTACAAATTATGAATTGCAATAAATGATATTACATTAAGACTGTCTAAAAATTTAACTAGTATTTAGTGTGTAATTTTTTTTCAGCTTCATAGCATTGTGTATTCAGAGCAAACTTAGTGTCAAGACACTCTTGTTCTCTCCATTTTCCGCCCTAAATCGTAACATTGTGTATTTAAATATTCCTATGTTAATGCTACCATATTGCAGGTTAAATATATCTGACAAGAGATTCGAACTAGATAGATACTTTAAATTTAGAAAAAAATATGAAAATGATTGAAAAATTGATTGAAATCACTTTTTATATAACACTTGTTTCTCGTTCCAACACGTTAAGTTATTGTTAAGAATGAAAATTTGATTTTAATATGCATGTTAAGGGACGGAACAGACTATCATTTTTTCAATTTATTTATTATTTTTTTCCAGCCATAACAGGGTGGATATTCAGGGCGAAGGTTCGAGTCCCGTTACGCGATAAATTTACATTGAAATTATTTTCCTTTGCTCTGGAAAGACGACAAAACGTTGTCATATGCGATGGTGTCGAATTAGGACGGACGGATAAGTGTATAACGACGAGTGTCTTGATACAAAGTTCTTGCTCATAATACTATGCGGAAAAAATAGAGAAGCTGTAAAAAAATATAAATAGAATATACCTTCATATTTTTACTATCGTACAACCGTAGACAATTAAAGAAGTTTTTAGTAAGCCGCGATGGGTTTTTGTTTTTTTATTATATTGAATTACCAGTGAATAAAAGCTAATTGATTTTTATTTATATTTGTTTTTAAATCATATACTAATATTATTAATGCGTAAGTAACTGTTTGTCTGTCTGTGACTTCACCAAAACGCTAAACCGATTTTGATTAAGTTTTATATAGAGATACTTGCGGATCTTGTGATTAACATAGGGTTTTTACTATTTTCTCCTTTTTTATTAGTTATTCCAGGAATTTTATTGTTTTGCGAAACGACTATAGTTCTAGCGGGTGAAGCCGCGAGCGGTTCGCTAGTTATATATAAAGTAACGCATATCTCACCACATACTACACAATCATAGTGGGTTCAATTGCAAAATCATAACACATTTACCCCAGACGTTTTAAAAAATATACGGTATTAAATTCTGTCACTAACCGGCTAATGACTAATTTGATGCGGTTAATGGTAATTGGAGTGTTTAAACACTGGAAAAAAAAATATAATAAATATAATATTGGTGTAGACGCAGCATTAAAATCTTTTTCACTTCAATGGCCACACTATTGTTAACTTTTTGTTCTTTTTGTTCGACAATTCGCTCTTGAGACGCTCCATTTAAACGTTTTTTTACCTTAAAATAGGTTTTTGTTTTTATTATGGTAAAAGATTGTAATTGAAAATGTTCTTATTATTTTTTATATATTTATATATATATGGATAATATTGAGACAAAGTTCCACAGCCACTCAACTCGCATTGTCTCGAATTTGGGCGAAAGTTGAGAATTTCCTTTTTTTTTGTCTTGTATTTAAATATACACTTGAAGTGGACAACGGAGTGTCACTTGACACTAGGTTCTCTCTATATACCTCGTTATTGTATGCGAGAGTTGTTTGAAACAAAGAAATGTATTATAATAGCCAGTCGATTAATTCAATAAATATTTGTTAATAGAGCAAATATGATGATACTCTTATCAGAAGGTGCAGGTGATAACGGTGTGACGCAATAATACGCACATGTATATATCAAATATAGTACTTTGTTCGTTTGATTTCTACATATACTGTAGTCGTTCCTTTTTATTTCTTTTTTTTCCTTTGTTTACGCTTTATGTAGTGTGTGGACACTAGTGTCAAGACACTCTTCTTTCCGTGTTCCATTGGCATTTAAGACTTAAGTGTTCCGCGTTTAACGTTCGGTGGTAACGGTGTCCCATTGCGCCATGACATTTAAATCTATACAGCACAATTTGTTATTTTTTTTATGTGAATAAGATATAATATTATATACTTTTAAGTTGTATTTTATTTAATGTTTTTTATCACTGATGGATCTAAATAAATAATCAATCCTCAATCTATAGTAGTTCTATCCATACTACTATTATGGATGAATGCGTAACTCTGTCTATGTGTGACGTCATGGCATCACGGTCAAAACGCTGAAACGATTGTTATGAAATTTCATATAGATAGATACAATGATGTTGGTGTTGGAACGAAGGTTTTGTTTTTTTTTTTTCATTTATACAGAAACAGATATAGTACACGCGGGGGTGCGTGAAGCCGCGAGCGGGTCGCTAGTAATAAGAAATAATGTGTAATTTGTTTTGTTGTTTATAGATATGTAATATTTAAACAAGATATCAAATAAAATATTTAAATATGTTATTTGATATCTTGTTTTTACGACTTAGGGCGACGGAGTCTTAGGAGGAGAGAATAAAGTAAGTTTATTATGGAGTTAACGGTTATTAGTGTTTTTTTTTAAATATACAGTTATATGTTTATATGTATGTAGCATTTAAGGTCGCCGTGGCGCAGCTTGTTTGCGTCTGACTGTACGCGATTATTGCTAGTTCTGTTTTAATTATTTTCATATCTCCGCTTTGGTCACAAGACGAAGTGTGGCAGTTTTGTGGGAGGAAGAGGGAAACGGACTGTCTTGACACTAGGTTCTCTTTTTTATAGGGACAAAAGTGTGAAGCTGGTTCTTTTTATTAACTTTATTATGGTAGTAGGTTAGATTTTTACAAAGTTCCTATAGTACTGGTACACTACTCTAATAAACTGAAAGATGGACGGCGCGGGTAAGCTCGCTACCATACGTTTCTTAATTTAAGTTTTTGAATAACACTTTAAAAATATTAGCTAGCTGTGCCCGTGACTTCGACTGTGTGGAAAACGAAAATAATAGTAAGCCTACGCTACTCCTTATAGTACTAGCTATCTGCCAGTGAAGATCCCGTCAAAATCGGTCCAGACGGAACAAAAAGACAAAAAATATATTATATTGGTAAAAAGCGGTTCTTTTAATATTACAAACATACACTCTAATTTTATTGACTTGTATAGATATGAATGAAGTATTTTAAACATAATAAAATTATATAAATAATGATTTCGATTTTCGTACAGTGTTATCCTGAAATATATGTAAGTGATAACTGATAATAGATAACGTTGTGATAAGAATATCTTTTGCTTATCAGTTCTACATTGGCTTATTCTATAGGGACCGCTTTCTTCATATAGAAATATTTTAATGAACATATGCATATAACATTTCGGATTTTCGCATTTCTATGCGTAAATGATGAATTTAAATGCTTATAAATTATGCATGCATTTTATATATATTATTATATATTTTTATAATAAAATAATTAAATATAGCATAGCCGGGGGTAGTCGGGGAGAATCTATTGTCAAGTCTATTTTTAAAACACGCGCATCTTCTCTTTCCGTGTGTTCTCTTAATTTGAATCAGGGTTTTGTTTTACCAGGTTTTAATCATTTTAGTGGGGACCTACAATTATCGCATTTATAATAAGATACTGTTCCACTGAGCCACGGTGGCCTTGATTTGCTCACATATATATTTGCCAAATCTCAGTTTTCCACATCCTATAGCTTCGGCTTTGTCTGTCAGTCACTAAGTAAGATGAGCGTGCATGAGTTTTATAAGTATATTAGTAACCCGTTTGCGGCTTTGCCCGCGTGAACTATAACTGTTTCATGTTGTCGGCGGCCTTTTTGCAGAAAAATTAAAACGTTTCTAGAAAAAACTAAAACAACGGGAGAAAAAGTCCAAAGGCTTATTTATGTTCATCACAAGACCATCTCGAGCATCTGTTTATAAAATTTCATCACGATCGGTTCAGACATTTGGCCGTGATGACGTCACAGACAAAGTTACTCTCCCAATTATAATATTATATATTAGTATGGATTATTATATTAAACTTGTATTGCTAAGTTATATATTATATTTAGTGTGATTAGATAATGCATCTTGGGCGATAGTCCTCAATCCTGAGCAATATGTGATAGACCTTCGAACAGACAAGCTTTTTTATTCTCACCGTTGTTGCGTAAACAACTTATGGCTTTGCCATTTTGAAGCCGTTTAACCGGACTTTCTGGTCAAGGTGGTCGTGTCCACTGAACTATTGAAGATATGTTAAGATATTGTGCGCTATAAGTATATTTGAAAATAGGTAAGATAAAAATATATAAATTTTTGTTTCGAACTATATTGTAAGTAAGTTGCCATTTGCATTTTAATATAGCTTTTTTTTTTGTATTATTTTATCGTAAGACTACAATAACTGTAAGAATATTTGTAATGTTAATTTTGTTTTTAGATACTTGTGTAAATATAGAAGCAATTGTTTCCAGTTAGCGTATGGCTAGCTGATAGCGAAGGTCGCGTGTTCAAATCTTGGCTGAGGTAAATGTTATTAATGTCTGCGAGTTCTACCAAACAGGCGGTACTATTCTATACTCAGAAAATATACCTATCCATAATGGACGACTTCGTTTCATCCTATCGACGCACAGCTGGACATAGGATCCCCCAAAGATCGCCACCCGCATCCAGCGGCATCCGGCGACGTTGACCAGATCGTCTATATAACTTATAAATCTTTTGTAAGAAAATAACAAAAATGAATTGTAACAAGCGTAAATGAATTTCAATGTAGCTCGATAGTAACGTGTAGCTTAGTTGTATAGTGCGTTTGGACGGCTTCCAAGAGGCAATGAAGCTTTCGATTTCGTTCGAGGACCGCCTCGTTGAAATTTTTATACGTTACCTAAAAAATATTGGTCACGTGGGGGAATGAGATTTAACAAAAAAAATATCTCGTATATTTTCACTTTGAAATGTCAATTTTAAATTGAACAAAATTACTATTTTACTGTATATAGCTTTTGTTTTATATCTTTCACTGTGTAACAAGCCTCTAATAACAGGTATATGCAAGCACTGTACATACACAAATATATTCGAAGACCTAACAGACGTATTGGTGTTTCATAAGAAATAATTAAACATAAACTGTTCAACGTTCAGTGACCTTAAAAAAAACCACTCATAATTGAAAATATATTAATAAATGCGGGTTTTAGTGATAAAAGTCGATCTATAATAACGGTGTAATTGATTGAAAGCCGATGATATTTAGGTTTTAAGCCTTTACGCAATTAATATTTAAAAAAAAGCTAATAATTTGCTATGTATGTAGGTAGTGTAAGGTGAAGCGCGGTCTCGATTTCGGTCGTGAAGTGTCGCGAGTGTCTCAAAAATCAGGTTCTCTCTGATTACCTAGCTATGCTGAAATGAGATAAATAATGAATTGATGTAAATTTTTAGCAAAATCAAGAGTTAAGGATAACTATAACTCGTTTGTGGTACAGTTGAAATATTACTAACCGTAGGCAATGATTGTGTGTTTCAAGTCTCTGTTATTAGGTAAGTGTTTATATTTTTAAAATGTCATTGGCCGCCACTCAACATGGAATATGTCATAAATGGCCAGAAATTGGAGAACGGCGTGTCTCTTAACACAACACCATAAATGCGGAAGTTACGAAAGAAGATTTTATGTACAATTATATTATAGCCCATTCGTATAGAATTATTTTAATGTACATAAACACGTGTTTCAAATTTGGCGCATCTCCAAAATGTATGGGTTTTCAAACTGCCGCTACACAACTGAGTAACTCGTTTAAATATTGTCTATTGAATTATGTAGAGCTCTCGTCTTCTCGTCTTTAATCCTGAAGGTTGGTCGTCAAGCAGATTCCGGATTCCACTCTCTTATGTTACTCAACCACGACTTCTTCCATCGTTCAGCGCGCCTTGGTGGTGATGATGATGAGCTAGGCTAGGAAAAAAAGTTTCACAGACATTAGTGTAGCTCTTTTTTTTGTTATTACTTATTACTTATAAAGTCTGTTTCTTTAAGTTCCACAATTGAACATGCAATGTCTAAAATTCGGACGGAAACCGGAGAACTGAATGTTTTAATACTCAGCTCTCTAGGTGCCAATAAACGTATGAAAATTTAAATCCACACGATGCCTCAGGTTTATGTAGAAAAATAAAACACGGGATTCGAACTCCAGACCTGGAAATGGCTTCGTGGTCACAGTCACTAACTAGTTTACAGGTTACCTAGTCATTATAATAATTGCATGACCCTCAGATTTATGGCATTTAGATTCGTGCAATTTTGTTTCAACACAAGGTTAATGTATTTTAAAGTTTGGATTATTAAGAGGAAAAAAATTGGAATGTGAACTAATTGCCATCGGGTGCATAAGTGCAAGTGAAGCTATGGGTCCAAATAATAAATAGAGAAAGGCTTAACAATGTAGGCATTTTTCGAATAGCCGAATAAAAGAAGTAATCCCTTCCATTTTGGTCATTTTTATTTTTAACATATATAAAGTGTTATTCACACACTTAAGAAATTGAAAAGCACTTTTGGAGGGCGTATAACTTGTGTGACTTTGACCGCTAAAACATGCGTTCGTTCTACATGCAGCTACGTCGAAATTCTCATACGCTCATTACACCTTATTTTTATTGTTAGCTTTAGCATCTTAGCGAATCCCGCTGCGTTCGAATTTTTATACGTTTTCTAAAAACGTCTGGTAATTTTTCTAAATTTCACTAGATTTGCCGTTTGCCGTTTTGCCGGAATTGAATAGCTTAAAATGAACGGAAAGTGAAGTTTTAACTAGTCGGATAGAAGCCGATAGTGGCCGATCGAATGTTCGGTTTTGTATTGGGCCTAAACATTTTGACTCAAATTCGTCAATAATTGGCTGAAATTTAGGCCGTGCGGGAACTTGGTAAGCCGATCCCGGCAAGGATTTATTTATTATAATATATATTACGAATATTTTAATACTTAGTCATTCAGTACAAATAAATACAAAAATTTTAACATTTTACTATATTTTAAAAGTATATAAAATATGCATACTTATATCCTAAAAAGATGACGATATGTTTTTGTGTCCACTTTACACTTATGACATCAGCGCTGATCTACTCAAGTGATAGCAAGGTCGTCAATTTAATGTATATTAGTTTTACAAATGGTTTTGTGTGTTGGCATTTTTCTCAGTGACAATTCTGGGGTAGATAGAGAGAATCTAGTGTCAAGACACTCCGTTTTCACCGTGGAAACCGTGCTTTCTTCTTATCAGCATGGTAGGTATGTAAACGAGTCAAATATAATCATTCCCCCGAGTGACAATCGAACCCACAACCAAACGAGCTTACAGTGAGACGCTGTTCCTGTTGAGCTGATTTGCATATTGAATGAGGAAGTTAGTGATGTGATGTATTTTTTTTATGCCTTTATAAGATTTTAGTGACGCACTTTAAATAGTCATGTATTCAAAAATATTCTTTTTTTTCTACTTTTTATTCAAATAGGCAAAAATAATAACATAACATGTCAGTCCTATTGTCAGTCCTTTCACAAGCTACCATATAAAATTACGTATTGGAACATTAGTTTGAGTTTCGGATTCGTATGCGCAATCATTTTATGTTCTCTGGCACACACTCACTTTAGTTTACAAAATAAAATGAAAATTTCGTAAAATATTGCATGATACCAGTCGCGATGTGTAGATATAATCATATTCATATAACACTAAGTAGCCTTGTTGACGCGTAAAAAACGCGTTGCTATAGTAACGTGCGTGTCACTTTAGTGTTTCAGACACATGGTTGCGTGTGTCATATTTATTTAATAATTTTAACTGTGCCATGTGCCTTGTACTTTTCGTTTCCGGCGGCATAATTTTCATAACGAAATTTCTTGGCGAATGAAGATAGATATTTTTGAATTTATCTTTAATAAAATTGTATTTTTTTAAAAGTAATCTATTAAATAGTACGTAAGACCGTCGTGGTGGATCGTGGCAGTGTGAAAGCGTCTGAATGTATACGCGATGATTTTGAGTTGAAACCAACACGGGGGAATGATTAAATAAAATTTTCTTTTCTCTCTGGTGAGAAAGGCAATAGCGCGACGTTAATTTCCGCCATTCGACACGCAATATCGTCGATTTCGGGCGGAAAGTTGAGAACTGAGTGGAGATTCTCACTGACTTCTCGCATATCGATTCTCGAGAAAAAGCGTGAAAAAAACTTTTTTGAAGATAAATAGAATGTAACGTGTCTTTCATACAATATAGGAAAAATAATAATTTTGACTTAATTGTGTAAGTCTACAATTGTAACTTATGTTACAGAAGAACCAATGTTGAGTTTCTCGCCGGTTCCTCAGCAGAACTGCGAACAAAGGATATTTTGATTTTTGAAAGCCTCGTAGTATCCAATATAGTCCAGTGACAAATGAATTGAATCGACATCCACAATATCAACGCAACTATTGCGTTATAAGTCCCTAAAATAAATATTGCATCCAAAAATGCCTTTATGTAATCGCTTTACAAGAAATCAAAGGAGACTCTTTTTTGTCCCAAAAAAGAGGGACCTACTTAACTGGTGTGCGAAAGAGACGGAGCTATGTATGTTGAGGGATTAGAGTGAGACAAAAAATCAAGTTCCAAAGTGCTTGTTCAAGTAGTGGTATTTTTGGTTTCGAGTTTTGAATGACTGTCGAAGAAATGTATGGAGTTGTTATATATATATTTAGTATAGACTATATATTTTTTTTATATCAAATTATTAGTGGACAACGAGGTTTCTTGACACTAGGGCATCTCTGTAAAAGCCTAAAATACGATAAATACCTACTAAGGTTTTTCAAGTAAAACTTAAATTTATTGACTTGCCTGACATTCACCTTGTCGCTTAGAAGAAAAACCCAAGTTTTACATTGTTATAACAAGTTTGAAATTTGTAATTATCAAACAACAATTCGGATCTTTACCAGTAAATTTACTGGCTAATTTTAATAATTTACAATTGTTTCTTGGCTTTTACAATTATATAAAATTAGTAGGGTTTTTTAAAAATTTACTTTGGTTTTGGAGGTGCTCGGATAGTGGAGGCAAGCAGTAATGCATTTTAAAGGGATCCTATAAGACTACACTTAGGTTGCAGGCACTGTTTCTTTCTCTTTCTGCAAAGCTATAGCACCATATGGCACGTTGGATCCATGAAATGCTAAGGAGTTTGTTTTCGTACATGCAAGTTATTCTTAAACAATAAGTTGATGATAAAAATGCATTCCTAAGTGATAAGCGCAGTCATCTTGGTATTTATTTGACCTTTGACTGACCGTTTTTATAATCATTTATTATATTGTTATCTTATCTTTATGAGTAATATTGTCTCAGAAAAAGTTAAAAGATTTTGATTTAAAAAAAATAATATTTATTATCGCTGAATTTTCTAATATTTTGGTAGTGATTCAGCATTGATAGATACTTAAATTGGAGATATTCGTTTTTTAGGCCATCGTGACGCAGTGTGATAGAGCACACGCATTGATCGTGGGTTCGATACGCAATCGGGGCAATGTTTATATTTAAGATATTTTTATTTCTATGCTCTGGTTTCTAAGATAAAAGCGGGACACGCTCGGGGTTATGTTTATATGCAATTCATTGTCATTTCACGTTGAGTTTTACGTAATGTTTCTGAAACGGTCGAAAAGTGCAGTGTTTTAACAACAGTAGTTTAAAAAAGACATTTAGAAAACGTATAAATTTTTTTTTGTAATAAGCGTATAAGAATTTCAACGTAGCTGGAGGTGGGACGCATGGCTTAGCGGTCAGAGCGCTTGAACGGTTTTCAAGAGGCGCGGGTTCAAATCCCGCTGCGTTCAAATTTTTATACGTTTTCTAAATATGTCTTTTTCAATTTCCTAAGTGTGGGAATAACACTTTAAAAAATGTTAACAAAATATATATTTAATAAATAGCATTCTCTCTTGCCAGACGATTGTTCGTAGAATAATCTTTGGGTAGCAGAAATTTGTAAAAATCTCTCTACAGAGATGCTAACAACAAATATAAGTTGTAATAAGCGTATAAGAATTTCAACGTAGCTGGAGGTGGGACGCATGGCTTAGCGGTCAGAGCGCTTGAACGGTTTTCAAGAGGCGCGGGTTCAAATCCCGCTGCGTTCAAATTTTTATACGTTTTCTAAATATGTCTTTTTTAAAAAAACAGTTGTTTATCTAAGCGTTCACTGTGATGTGTGGATGAAGTATGAAAATTTACTTATATACTATATTTTAGTTTCACATATGGTCGATACGGTAATAAACCTGCCTCCTACATGTCGTATGTGTGATGTGAACTTGACATCAGGATGGTTTTTATCTATGCTACGGTATTCTTACTTAACCGTGACATATACCGTGTTTGTTTTGATGATAACCATATGCATATGCAATACAAAGTAGTTTCGTTTCGGAGAATATTTTTATGACTGTGGCATTATGTCTCGAGTTCTATTTCGGTGCTAAAATTAAAAAAAAAAACAAATACAAATACGTAACTGCGTAAATTATATTAGTATTTTGGGTTTTTTTAAATTGTTTTTTAGCTTTAGTTGTGAGAGGTGAAGCTTTAAGGCGTTGTCTTGTCTCATCAGAACCTTAAATATAATTATTCCAACGAGTGGGTATCGAACCCAAAACCATTGCGTTTGCAATCACAATGACCGCATGGTACCATCTCTCTCAGCTTTGATGTATGTAAAAAGATATATATCTTTAAATACTACGTAAGCGTGGTTGCTTTTAAAATATTTCGTACTAGCAAAAGTTAAGTAATCGAAACCACTTAGCTCCCATAATAGCTGGTAATTCCCCTAGTACTTGTTATACAAGGGGTGACACTGCAAGGGATATTTAAAGTATGTGTAGGGGCTATAATACCCAATAGCCGCGTGGTGTAGATCTGTCAGTGGAATTACTCTGATGATCGTAGATTCGAGTGCCAAGATCAAAGTCAGACAAAGTATGACAGTTTATTTCACAAACAAAGTAACAATAAAAAAAAATTACACGAACGCAGTTTTGTAAAACTAATATATTAATAAATTGTTTTCCTTCCCCCCGAAGTATTTATATAGGAATGTAGCATTTTGTTCTGGTAATCAGTAAGCGACAGAAACTTGTTTTTGGCTAGCCTTTTAAGATTTCCCCCAGCTTTACGCTTTTTTCCGCTAAGGCAAAGTGACCCCCTAGTGTCAAGACACTCCGTTCTCCACTTTCCGCCCGTATCCGTATCCGAGATGGTGCGTGCTGAGTGGTAGAAGTCAACGCCGCTCTTTGTTTTGGGCACCAGAGCGGGAAATAAAAATAACCAATCTAATCAATCATCCCTCCGAGCTGAGATCGAACACAACCCATCGCGTTTACAGTCAGACGCCATCCCACCGCGCCACTATGGCCTTTTATTTTAAACGTGTGACTTTTAGTTTTTGTTTTTCAAATTATTTTTATTTAAAATGTGATATTGCTCCAAGTTGGAATTGAACTTAAAACAATCGCGTACACAGTCATACATAATTAAAGTGAGCCACGGTGGATGAGCCAAAATATGTAGATATGTAAAATATGATCTGTTATTTCAAGTTAATAAAATACCTACCGTATTGTAATCACCCAAAGAGTTGATGGAATTGTATTGACACGTGACCATTACGATTGATACTTTTTGTTTATTTGCATGTGTGTATGTATGTGTGTGTGTATATATATATTTATATGATTGATCGGTGTCTGTACGTGGAAGATGTATAAAAAAAGTATATTATTTGGAGTATTGATTAATCTAATAGAACCCAAGAATAATGTTCTTTTAATAATGTTAGTTTTTCTGTTTGTCTGTGCATTTGTCCATGCTTATCTCATTTGTCCATGTTTATCTCATTTGTCCATGCTTATCTCTTAAATAGCTGAACTGATTAAAATACAGCTTTGTTTTGTATTGGTACACTTCCCTTAACATAAAGTGTGTATTTTTATTATTTCAATTGATTTACAAATAAAAAAGTAACAACCATTTATATTATAAACTTGAGCTAAGTTTGTGATTTAAGTGAGAAGGCGGGCGGGCGAAGAAACGAAACCGTTAGGTCGTGTAGTTTACGCAGGTGGTGCCGCGAGCGGGTCGCTAGTAATGAATAAAATAATCAATATATTTACATAAATATTTAGGGTTAGAAAAAACAGTAATCTATCTATTACTATAATAAAACAGCACATCTTTGAAACTACTATACTAAAGACATATTTGAATAAAACTTAAATTATTTGTATAGCTATAATTGATTTTGAATACTGGATCACTTGATGCAGAACCCTAACAGACGAGCTATGTATAAGTTAAAAGGAACAAAAGTTGGTTACCATTTTTCAAGTTAAAGTGTAATTGATATCAAAGAGTGGACCTGGTAAAAGACTATAATTAAATTATAAGAAATAAAGAAATGAAATGTATACGAATATTGATCAGCATGATGTACATTTTCCGTCGACATAAAAAATTCTACTTCCACGCAAACAAAATTGCGTGCTACAACTCGTCACTTATAAGGCACGTCACATGTGAAACAAAAAAAATATAAATTTATTACTTAAATATTTTTTCTGGGCAACATTGTATCTTTGATTGATTGATTGATTGAACAGTAATAGTAGACGCGTTGACATGTAATGTACGGCGTTACCTTAGTAAAAAATATGTGTATGTTGTAGTTTTTTATTATTGTATAGTGTGTAATATTTGTTTTATTAATATCATGTGTGTTGTAATGCATTATTATAAAAAAATATATTGGCGTAATGCATTTTTACTTACAATTAAATAAAATATATATTTATTCGTAAAAAGGGCTACTTTTTTCATCTAGTTTCCCTTAAATCATTAATAGTTGGTAAAACAGTAGTCGCGGATGCAACTAAATAAAAGGAAAGATCTTCACGCAAAAAAAACGCCTGAAGTTAAAAAAACTTGCGCAATGAAATACAATAATCGTTATCCAAATACTTGAATCGGACATCGAACTGATAACCCTATCGTCTAATTAAAGATGGCGGCGAACAATGGCGCCCTGTCATCGGGTCGTTGAACCTAAATTCAATACTGGTTGCTTAATTAGTAGCGAGCTTTTATATATGTATAGACTTTTGTTCAGTTTGCTGTAGGCGTAGCACTTTTTTTTTAAATTGATTTTTATTCCTTTTTTTTTTGTTTTTATTAAATTTGGTATTTTTTAATATAAGATTTCTATTCGAATCTCACTTTTATATAATTAAATATTTCTCACATTTTAAAGTTTTATTCACGCATTTGGGAAATAAAAACGTATAATAGTTTGAAGGCCGCTGCCTTCGGATTCGGATTTGAATCCGCGCCTCTTGGAAACCCTCCAAGCCTTTCTCTGACTGCTAAGCCATGCGTTCTACATCCGGCTACCGCGAAACTCTTACACGCTTGATGCAACTTATTCTTGTCGTTAGCAAATATTTATTAAATAGTATTTCTCTCTCACCAAACGGTTGTTCTTAATAGAATAATCTTTGGGTAGCAGAAATTTGTAAAAAATCTCTACAGACACATTTATAGATAACCGTTTTTTACTACTGTGTATGAATAACACTTGCGCTGTTACGCTAAATAAAATGTTAAATTCTCAGTTAAGTCACTTTTATACTAACGGTATAAAAATAACTAGCTACCTACTCACGTCTTCGTTTGCGTAAATTACACGACTTCATTATAATAAATTTATTTATTTAAGTTGTTGTAATTTTGTATAAACCTTGTTATTATTTATCTTTTTATCAACCTTGTTATTTATGAACTGACTGAACTACTGTTAAGGAAAGTTTATCAAAATACAATAGTCTAAACTGCATTTAAATGCATGGTTACGTCGTTTCTGAGATTCGCATGTACAAATGCAGACACAGAAAAAAAAAACATTGTTTTTTGTTCTATTATATTGATAAATGCCTTCCATCCCTTCCAACCCCCCCATCAATTTCTTTTTCATTTATCTTCCATGGACAGACAGCATTACATACTGTCGACCCGCTCGCGGCTTCGTCTGCGGAACCTACTCGACTATACTATTTCGTTTTTTCACTCGCCCGTTTTCTCGCTTAAATCACAAACTTTACGTAAATTATAATTTAAATGGTTGTAACATTTTGGTTTATCAACCAATTGAAATGAAATAAACACTAATTGTTAAGGGAAGTGACCTCATTACAACAGTCACAGACAAATAGACAAGAAAATTAAAAACATTGTTTTGAGCTATAATATTGGTAAATGCCCCTAGTAATATATTTTTTCATATATCTTCCATGTAAAGACAGCGATCAGTTACATTTTTATCATATGTTATATATATATTAATATTTGCTCCGTCTCTATATGAACATTGACCATGCCAAATTTCACACTCCGTCGTTTGCATAATATTCATAAAAAGGGGTCCAAATAATTACGTTAAAGTATCGATCATAATTAACTGAGTACCCTATAATAAATATGAACCTGCGCCCAAAAATAGATCCAAGGCAAACGGTTAATATAATATGTATAGTCTAATGAATAATATTTAAGGAGTGTTTAATGGCAACGCGTGCTTTTAGTATATTTATTATGCGAGGTCGCTCTAATGTTTAGAAATTATACTTTGTATTTTATATACCATACTAACTGTGCACGCTATTTTGTCTGCGTGAATAGTGTCTAATATAAAACGTAGCCTAAGTCACTTCTTATTACATCTGCTATGTATCAGTGAAAGTCCCGTCAAAATTAGTCCAACAGACAGACAAAAAATGTTATATTGGTATATGTACTGTGTCATACATATGCATTTAGTAAAAAGCTGTAATTTTAATATTACAAACAGACACCCCAATTTTATTTTTTATTTCTATAGATAATTTTTTTACAAACATATCCAGTACTTAAAACCACTGTGGTGGTGGTGGTGGTTGTGGGTTAGATTCTTGTTTGGGGCATATTGATGTGGGAAATATATGTGAGTTTATGTAAAAATTTTAGCAAGAACCGACTTGGATCAAAAAAAAGTGCCTTTTTACCTGTCTGTATTGTACATATCTGTATTGTTAGTATCTTACGCGATGGACAGACAGATCAGACAGAGACCCTATATCGTTATCTATAAACTATTGACTGTGATTTCTAACTTTTGTATCCATTTTAATAGTTAGTTCTAGTTTTTTCTTCTTCATACCTTTTCGAATATAACAGATGAGGCAGAGCGAAATTAGAGTCGAAATTTCTTTTTTGAGACCTTGCGTGTTGAGTGGCGGTGTTCAACGCCGCGCTTCGTTTCATCACAGTAGATAAATAAACGTAATGGATATATATATCTAGAATCATTTTTTCGAGTCGGGATCAAACTCGCAACCATCTCGTTTACAGTCGACGCTCTTCCACTGCGCCGCGGTGGCAGAGTGCGCCTTTGACTTTAAAACACATTTGTACCAATCTCTTTTAAATAATATAAAACAACATTCGATTCGTTTGCCCTCATTCAGTGTCGTTTGCGTCATTTTAACCACAAAACGGATTTTGATACGGTTTATATTTTGTAATTATAAAATGTTTTACTGATAGTTTTATATATTCTTTTCCCCAGCGTAGCAGTATACAGGCAAAGAGAACCTAGTGTCAAGACACTCCGTTCTCCGCTTTCCGGCCGAATTAGAGACATTCCGTTTTGAATTGTGGAGCAAGATAACGCCGGGAGTTATCTTGCTTATCAGTGCTGAGAATAATTTAAATATAACTAGCGACGCGCTCGCTACTTCGCCTACGGAAATTTGGTTTTTTGTTTTTTTCATACGCCATCGTTTCCAATGAATGACAAACTTTATCTAAAATTTATAATTTAAATTCTTGTAATTTGTTTTATTTATGAACCGAATGAAATTAAATGAACACTAAATGGTGACCGAAGTTAAGCAATATATTATTGTCAGAACTGTAGTTTCTTTCTTTTTTTTTTAATGTAGTGTAAAATACACAAAATACACACAAAGTATTAGTTTACATCTATGCAGCAGCACAACTTGTTAATGAATGAATGAATGCATGTTGTACCCACCTTAAAAGATAATTCATTCCAATTTTAAGATATAATGTATACTTTTAATTTGTATTCTATTTAATATTTTTATCACTGATGGACCTAAATAAATAAATAAAAAAAAAAACTGCATTTAAATCGCACAGATAAACAGAAAAGCAAATTAAAAATAATTGGTCTTGGGTTCTATTACCTTGATAAATGGCCCCCCATCCCAATAATATTTTTTCTTTTATATATCTTCCATGTACAGACATAGTTCAGTTACATTTTTATTAACATGTATATATTAGGTATTCTCCAGTATGGATCGAACTCACAACCTTCGCGTTTATAATATAATAAAAGTAAATTTTACTATATGACATTAATACCTGTGGTTAATTATGATCGTATCGTCCTATTTCCGCTTGAAGTCGGTGAAGCGACGCGCTGGAGGTCGCGTTACGTCATGCGCTGCCGTGAATACTATTGCAACTATCGAATGCATAATAATACACTTTGTGTAGTTGACTGTGGAGCTTTGTAGTTATAAAATGGTTCACTGGATGTGAATAGGCAGGCTCTAGGTTTGATTTTTGTTTGTTTGGTTTTTTTTTGACATTTTACAAAGGAAGTAATGTAATTTGTTGTTGTAATTTTTCTTATAGTTTGTAATTTCTATTCATTAATTTATAAACAATATTTCCGATTTTTTCACTTAAGCTTCACGTGTTTTCACGTACAGCGGGGTAGTCAGAGAGATCCTATTGTTCCTAGTGTTAAGTCACTTAGTCCTTCGTCGTCTCCAATTTCCGCCCGTCATCGAGACATTGCGGGTTTAATGGCGGAACTTATCACGGCGCTATGTCGTAGGTACCCATCAGAGAAATGTAAATATTTCAAATTATGATAATTAACCCGAGTGAGAATCGAACCCACAATCTATAGTCAGACGTTGTCTCACTACGACACGATGACCTTGAAATACAGTAAATATTGTTTGACGTTTTTGTATGTATAGAATGGCGACAATATATATTCGTTGCTAGGACAACGCGCATTTTACTCATCAATAGGTCTTCTATTAGACTTTTTTTGTAGCGAAAATAACGTATCTCATATATATTTTTTTTATAGAATAAAAATGATGTATAGAAAGTCACTAGACATTTTTTTTTTCTTATTTGTAACTAATTACATTCTATTGTCTCCCCCTGGGTTCCGAACCTTTTAAACATACCGTCATACACACCTAAGCGTGCATACATATGTTTATTACCGCAACACACTGTCCTATTTCCGCTGTTAGTCGGTAAAGTTGCGCACGCGTCGAAACTCGAGTTACGTCAGCCTTTCGCGTAAATATATGTATGTTAGCAGTTAGTACTAAATGTATGAGAATGTTTAATGGTTATTTTTAAAAATTCTTATGTCAAGTGTGTTAATATCATTTTGAAAATACATTTACTTAATAAAATAAATATTACACACACTACCATGTTTTAGACATACACTTTTGTGTAAAGTGTCGTACAGGTTGCTAAGGCAACGAGTGTTTTTCACGTCAACGTGTCTACCAACATAGACTTACATATATTTAACACTATGTAACACCACCGACTTTAAAATAAAAGTAGCCTAATGTACTCCTCATCACATTAAATATCTGCCAGGGTAAGTCCCGTCAAAATCGGTGCAGCCGTTCCAGAGATTAGCCAGAATAAACAGACAGACAGACGGACAGAAGTTGTAAAAAAAATATTTTAGCATATGTACCAATGTATAGATAATATATTAACCTATTATACAATTGTTACAGGTCGTGCATGATTCCAAGAAGATCACTGAATTAATTAATCACGTACTACAGCGTGAGTACTTGTTGTTTGTTTTATGCCATTCGATTCATTACAATTGAGGCTATCGTGGCTTAGTGGGACAGCGTCTGGCTGTATATGCGATCGTTTGTGGGTTCGATCCCAATATGAGGGAATGATTATATTAGAATTATTATTTTCATTTCGTCGCTCCGGTAAGGTGCAATCGTAAATTTACATTAACATTATTAGTTTAAGTTTATAGCGTGCTTTTCTCTAGAAGCAATCTCTTCTACTCGGTTAGGTGTGTGGAGGGGGATGTAAGTAGCCAATAGAGGTACTGCACTTTTTATTATAAAACTCCAAGGTCATGGATACAGTTATATAATGCATAATGACATACAAACAATTATACAATAATTACACCATACCCTTATTTAATGCTAGTTAGAGCACGTAAAAGAGCAATTAAAAAGCCATCAAACACGTCCGCCCCCATCGAGAGCCAGACGCGAAATGAGCAGTTTTGAAATTTAAATTAGGAACAGGAAGTAGGGTTGCTACTATTGTTTTGTTTTTTTTTTGTATTGATTTTACAGGCGGGGTAAGTGTGATGTTGTGCCCTTTTGAAGACTTAAAAGTCAACAATGTTTTGTTATATTTCAGAAGGATTTTTTTATGCGCAAGCGCATGTAGGTAATGTAGCGTGTAGGGCAGTTGTTAATTTATTAAGTGAAAATAAAATTTGTTATGGATATATTATACTTAAATATTATATCTTATTTTAGAAAAACTTATAAATATATGAACGTGAACCTTGAACCTGCACTTTTTAATATCTGTAAAATTAATGTATCGTTAATCTTTATATTGTAAGTTATAAGTGAAGCTAAAACTTTGTACCGCTTTTTGTGAATATTATCATCGATTTTTAAACGTAATATGATATTCAGAAATATGGCTTGTATTCTGTTTAGAAGTTTCTTTTTCTGTATTATAATATATACTATTCGCTTTTCCTCGCATAGTAGTGTAGCGTTGGGACACTACATTCTCCGAGACATTGCGTGTTCAATGGCGTAACTCAACGCTGCACTTTCATAATAAGCGTTTGATGTATATAAAAATATATTTATGATATAATATATAAATATTTAAAAGACATTGGACAAATTAATATTATACAGCTATGTATAACATATATATAGTATTATGCATATTCTTTATCTGTGGTTTGGTATACATATTGCGTATTTCAAGATTTGAATACTGTATGCATTGTAGTGTAACTTGTCATTTTGTGTTGCTAGGTGACTAGACTAGACTAAATTTATTCTTTCTGGCGCTCACTCAGGAAGGCTAATCTCACAGTTGAGAAATTATTTGAAAATTATGTACGAAAAGAGCAACTGTTGAGTATATCAGCGAAACAGGTTTCCGAGCCGGTCGTAGCTTCCGGTAGGACTGACAGTACTGACATTTTATGTTAATTGACGATTCAAAAGTGCCTGTAATATTTTGTATTATTTTTAAGCCCTAAGAGGATTGTGATAAATCCCTACACTTTACTTTAAGCTTTAATTTAAAAATACGGATGGTGGCACTAAATTGATAAGCAACATTGCGTTTTTTTTAATCTTGACTGGTTATGGTGTATGATCCATTACTATTTATGCCATAAAACTTTTTTTTTGGAACCGGCAACCATTGAGCTTAATTACACTTTCTCCAACTACGTCGCTATGGCTACATTCATAATTAAAGTGTTTACTTTTCATCCGGCTCTTCTCACTAGAACGGCTATCCACTGTTGGTAGGTTGTTGTAGGACTGACAATACTGTCATGATTATTTATGGTAACTGACATTAAGAAACGTGCGCGTAATAGCCTGTTTGAATACAGAATATTTTGATTTTGTAATTAATTGAGGTCACATGATGGCGCCGTGGGACAGCGTTTGCTGGGACAGATTCCAAGTCGCGGGAGTCATTATGCTTAAAATATTTTAATATTGCCGTTCTAGTAGCAATGATCTTTTTTTGGTTTCTCTTTCCATCTGCTCTTTTCTCTTTTGCCAAAAAAAACAATTTTAATGACCAATCACATATAAACATATTGTATTTAAATCACAACCAACACTTGGATACACACCGCCATCTTGCCGCTTCCCGTCCCCAATTGGCAGCGTCCGGAACACGGCATTAGGGTTCCGTCAGGTGATGTAATGAGTGTTGAGTAATCGTTTATATATATAAACATACTAGCTGATGCCCGCAGCTACGCTCGCGTAGTAATAAAAAGCACGTCTCTGTCAATTTTCAAGTTTATAGCAAAGAAGCTCTAGCGCTAGCTCTTAGAACTGCTTAATCCGGTCCTGTCGTAAAATCTATTTATAACGGACGTTTACAAACTATAAATTATCTTCCTGCCAAATTTGATCTATGTATGTCAAGCGGTTTTTGACATATCATAATGAGTGAGTTTCCTTTGGTTGAGTTTATATACGACCATATATATAACTATTGCGTTAGCGGGTAGCGTCAGACTGTTATTAAGCCCAATGGTTGTAGGTTTGATTCTCACTCGGGGGAAGTGATTGAGTTGAGGGTGAAATTATTTTCAATTTGTTCTGGCGTGACGTTCGATTTGGCTGTTTAAAGCGCAATGTTTAGAAATCCGACGGATAGCTGAGAGCGGAGTATCATAAAACCCCGTAGCTTATCTTAATTTATTTAGAGTTTGATACCATTGTAGTCTAATTTGAGTGTATTTCACTGGCGTATGTGATAGTTGTCAGCTTAATTTGAGCGAACGAATAAATATTACAAATATTTTAGCTTTCAATAGTCTAGTATAAAAAAGGCCGTGTTTAGTTCCGCTACGAAATATGTATAACTCTAAAATTTACTTAATGTGAGATATTAGTGAGGGTGAAATAAGAGATTTTTGTTTTTTTTTATATAAAATAAAATTAAAATAATCTTTATTCAAATAGGCTATAACAAGCACTTTCAGAAGTAGGTAACATTGTCGTAGCTACACTAAACTAATAATATTACTTATTTGTACTCGAGTTCCATTAAAATGTGCTCAGTATTTTACTCATGATATACAAATCGATAGTTAAAATCGCCAACGCCCACGCAATACTCTATAAGGGCTATGAGTCATGAGGTCGATGGCCTGCGCGTGCGCAGCCTTAGCACCAACCTGGTTTACGGTACTTGTTGAACGTAAATAGTGACTTGTGTGGTGAAATGTATATATATGAATCGTATAGAATAGACATTTTTCCATAAATATATTAAAGCAAATATACATTAGTTATCTGTGAATGTGAAGGATATCAGAAAATGCAATTTTTTCCCAAAATTGTTTATTGAAGTGTGAAGTGTAATGGTTGTGGTAATGATAATTAAATTACTTCCATCTCTCTTGGCTGGTTTTTTTTCTTGTTATAAATTTTTTTAGAGGCCATCGTGGCGCAGTGACACGGCGTCTGATTGTAAACGCAATTAGTTGTGGTTTCTATCCCCACTAGGATTAATGATTATATTTAAATTATTTTCATTTCTTAATTCTAGTACCTAAGGGCGCGTTGAGTTCCACCACGCTCGTATTGTAGTGTGAAGTGCAATTGTTGGGCGGGTTCGATTACTACTCGGGGGAATGATAATTAAATTATTTTCTCTTTAATTTTAACACACAATGTCATCTATTTTTACACCTCAATTTCTCAAATCTATAACATCGCTTTCAGGTCACGTATTTAATAGAATAAGTGTTAAACCATTTTCTTTATCAATTTCATTTATAGATTAGAAATAACTGACGATATTGCTGTATACCGGCCACACACACACCGCGATCCCGCTGAGTTCGCGTCTGATTCTTAATTCGATTGGTTGTGGGGTTCGATCCCTACCCAGAAGAAAGCGTATATTATTAACCTAAATTTGCATTTCCCCGCTCTGGTAAGATTTGTTAAAGCGCGGCGTTGATCTCCGCCGCCCAACACGCAATGTTTACGGAATATCTTGACATTGGGTTCTGTCACCTTTACCTTTTTCTCTCCTGTCTACCTTTTGTTTATTTTTTTATTCAAGTATAATATGTACTTGGCGACTGATGACAGTTTTACCACAAAAAACTGTTCTTTTTTTATATAATTCACACTTATTGTTTATAACATGTCTGGTTTCATTGTGCTAGATCTATGTGCACACGTCAATCGTCAATTCTCACTTAGTTCTTATAATACAGATATTTTAAATATGTTAGATTTTCATAAAAAAAGGTATTGAGTAGAATAAAAAAAATCATAATCACTTTCGGTTAGATATTGCTATCCTATAAAACGGGTGCGGGAGGCACCTCTAAAATACGGATCCGAGTAAATGTATGAAAATTGGCACGCATATATTTAAACAAAAAAAAGGGCTAGGAGATGAGACTATGAATGTAATTTGTTGCTTAAGAGCGGATTTTCAAAATTTTTATTACTTAAAATTCATAACATTTAGGTTGTTATTTGATTATTAGTCATTATATGAATAAGACTGATTTAAAACTATTATAAAACTTTTGTTAGTAATAAGAGATAATTGTTGTATGTATATAACTTATGACATATATGAGGGGCTATACTATATTATACTAACAAAAATGTCTTAGTTGAGATATTTTTTTCTTCAGCTTCCCGCTGATTCCCGCATAGCTGACTGACCCGTCCGAGAGAACTCAGTGTCAGTTCTCTGCAATCAAATTTGAAAGATGGTTATTGAGATAGAAAATGGAACGTCTGAGTGATATATAATATAAAATAATATATTATATAATATAAAATACGTGAAAGTTTAAAAAAAAAGAAATCATGATCCTTCGAGTGAGACAAAAATTTCTCAATCATATCCAAGCGGCTTTCGAAGTGACCTCAAATGCTAATTTGACGTAGCTTGAGCGCAAACGATGTTATTACATAGCGACTAAACGAACATGTTGTAACTATACACTGTATGCCCCGTACAAGGATCTCGTAAAATAAATTGATTTTTAATCCTCCCTCCCCTCCCTAATTCTCTTAAAATTAATTAATTTTTAATTTTTTTTTTTTAGAAAGCGTAAATTTTAGCATTTCCAAGACGCGCAGGCTCGGATCCTGCTGCATTTAATTTTGATACGTTTTCTAAAAAAATGTTTTTCGGTTTTGCTAAGTGTGTGAATGACCACTATAAAATGTTAAAAATAAAGAACGGTTTTTTAACCTGTCTGTCTGATTTCTTTTTAGTTTCTTTGTTTCACTAATTGACCAGAACGGAGTGTCTTGACACTAGGTTCTCTCTGACTGACTCTGCTATGTATATTATACGGTTATTAATTATACAATTAAAAGATACAAAGTTTTTTTAGATGCTTTCAATGTTAATGTCATTGGTCATTGTAGTAAGTCACTAATTATAGTTTAAAGGTTATATCAGTTGTCACTAATTGAACGCTTCTTCACACAGGTATTTAGTTCAATGTCAACCATTCAGCTGTGTATTGGAGCATTTCTTTTATTCTTGTGCATTTGTGTTTTACATTTGAGAGAACACAATAGTGTTGTGTCACTACGCGTTTTTTTTTATTGAAGTAGTAGCTGTGCCCGCAATTTCATCCACGTGCGAGTTCTAGGAATAAAATTATCCTAAAAAAGACATATTTAGAAATAAACATTTGAAGCAAAATTCAATTTTTTATACGTTTTTTAAATATGTCTTTTTCAATTTCCTAAGTTAGCAGTACTCCTTATTACATCTGCCAGTGAAAGTCCCGTCACAATCGAACGGTCCAGCCATTCCAGAAATTTGCCGGAACAAACAGACAGACAGACAATACAGTAATGCATTTGGTTAATAATATAAATATTATACACACTGCCATGTGTTTGACATACACTTATGTACAAAGTGACGTAAACATTTGGCGGCGTGTATTACACAACGGTTTGCTGTCAAAAATTCATAACCTAAAACGAATGAATTGGTCACAGGAATGTATGTGACTCATAGCGGGTTCATTTCTACACTAATTGTACTAATTAGATCAATTCTATCAGCGACTAGTGTTATCAATGATGGTTTTATATGAAATGTGAAGTGAGGCGTGCATTCGAAATAATGGATAGCTAGAGGCGACAGAGTTGATCAGATAAGTTTTTAATATATATGCATATACAATAAAATATTATAAAAAGCCCTAGACTACTGCTTTACTAGTACAAAAGAACAATAGAAAAAGAAGTAATTTTTTAACGCTAGTATATTCTGCAGCACATTGTGACAGAGGACCCGCTGACACAGTGTTACTGTATGCTGCGATTGGTTGTGGATTCGATCCGCTTCTCACCTCAGTGGAGTGTTTATATTTATATCTCAGTTTTTTGTTTTTTTTTTAATAAAAGTTATAAGATAGATATATACTCGTGTAGTTTTTTTTTAACATATTTTAAAATGTTAATCGCACACTTAGGAAATTAAAAAAGAACGAACGGTTTCCAAGAGGCGCGGGTTCCCGCAAATCCCGCTGCGTTCAAATTTTATACGTTTTCTAAATATGTCATACTAGTGTAGTGTTTATTATACATTAAAAAAATATATATTGAACAGATTTCTTTATATTTTTCGCTTTTATATATATATCTATTAATTACATATTATATAATAAGATTGGCAAAATTTTACAGTTTGCTTTTTAGATATGTATGAATTCTGTAGAAGTGTAAATGTGGAGAACAGAGTGTCTTGACACAAGACTAGTCTAGACACTAAAATAAGTAAAAAGGGTGTACCAAAAAAAACAGCTATATATCCATATTGTAAGTAGGAATGCTTAGTCAAAGTTTTAATGGAAATCGATACAGGTCAACGCACGTCTACCCCATGCCCTATGGGCGCCGTCAGGTCGGAACCGAACGCCTTCAACTCGTGTCTCAAGTCCTTGTAACATATTGTTGCTGATATAATTATTGATATTTCTATCGCAATTATGGTCTTTTATATTCTTTTGTGGTAATTTTTTTTTTTATTTGCTAAATATTAGTTAAATATACATACATATATGACGTTTTATACATGCGGGAAATGTGTTTATATTTAGTTTATATGTGTTTTTATTTAGTATTATTTTTTATTTGTCCAGTCTGTCGGTGAGACAGTACAGAGGTAAGTATCGCCACGCAACACGTAATGTCTCAAATTCGGGCGAAATAGAGGAGAGAATGGACAGTCACGACACTATGTTCTCGTTTCTTACCGGGTCGCTAGTATATAATAAATATAAATCAAATTTCAGTTGTTAGTTTTTATTATTAAATCGGTTGAATTTTCACAAGCGAATTCGTTGTATCTTACAGTAAGGAGTCCTACGCAGTTTTCAGGTGTGCAGGTTCACAGTGCGCATTTTTTGGCTCCTTTTGATTCTAAACCTTCTCTATTTTTAAAAACAATGCTATATACTAATACTTACCAATGTCGATTAATTTTGAAGTCGGATCGAGGCGTAGTGGGTCAGCGTCTGAAGCGGTTAGTTGTGGATGTGGGTTTTATCTTACTATTCGAGATAAAAAAAAAGCATAAATTGGCCGTAATCGGATTTATTCATTTTCCTCGTATGGCTAGACATTGCGGAGGGTTCCGTGAGTGTCTCAAGACTACATTCACTCTGCCTACTGTGTTACATGCGGGTGAAACGTTAAAGAAAATCACTAAACTCTCCGTTTTCTCCCAACAAAGAAACAACTCGTAACGACTCATCTCATATTCAAAATCTAAATATATTTTATTCTAGTAATCTATTAAGCGCATTTTCGTATCGTCAGTTAACATGAACATAATAAGGTAAGATATTTAATTTTTGCGATTACTATTGTAACTGAAATGAAACTATTTTTAACCGGATTTATAAGCATATATTATTGGTATTCTAAAATACATTTTTAGAAACCCGACGCTTCGAACGAGCACTTTACGCACTTTACAGTAGTCCGTGGTCACATGTAGACTGAGATGGCATTCCTCTGTCAGTTGATACAGTTATTATATCAAACTACCGCCAACGATGTCGTACTTGCCTCGCGTACTGCCCTGGATTCTTACAGAATGACCAGAGAGCAAGATACAGCCGGCTCTGCTAAATCCGGTTCAAAATAGTTTCATGTCAAAATAACATGAACATGTCAGTGTTTGTCAGTCCTACAACAAGTTACGACCGTGTTTGAAAGGTTATTTGTATACGAGCCCCCTGTCAATAGTGTGCACTATAAAAACATTCCAGTCTGAAGAACACCGAGTCTGGGGCTCTCTCGCATTTTTAATTGCGTAACGGCTCTTCAACAGTACCGATGCAAATACTGCATCCGCCCGTCGTTAATTGAGGGTTCGGTGGAATTTTACAAAGGTAGGGGGGGGGCCTTATTTCCATGTTCTAGGGTGGGTTTTTTTTAATTAGATTCATTTTCATGTAAATCTGATAATGATTAAGGCATGCAAACACTACTCGTGTTTGTTTGGAATTTTTGTTTAACATGTTGTTGGTTGTGGTTTTTATATGGTGTTGTATGCGTTGGTGGTGCTAGGTGATTGTGGGTTTTCATTTTCCGTAGTGGAGGAATTTATATATTTTAACTAGCTGAGCCTGCAACTTTGTCCGCGTGGAGATCTTACATCAGCTATTTGCCAGTGAAAGCCCCGTCAAAATCGGTGTAGCCGTTCTAAAGATTAGCCGGAACATAGCAAAAAATAATATTCTGGTATATGTAGCGTGTATACATATGCATTTAGCATATATATACCATAATATTAATTTATTGACTACAATGGTTCACTATTTTGGCTTTAATGGCTTGAATATAAGATACTTACTTGATATTTTGGTCAATTCAGACAATGTCTTTATAACTTGTAGCCTATGTGTTATTCTGATGTATAAGCTATATTATTGTAAAGTTTCATTAAAATCCATACAGTAGTTTCGACGTGAAAAAGTAACAAACATCCTCACAAACTTTCGCGTTTATAATATTAGTAGGATATAGTAAGCTAGTAGCCCCGAGGCGTAAACACGTGTTGCCTTTGCAGCTTGTATTTCTAACGTATGGTAGTGTTTTTTATACTTACTTTATTAATTTAATATTTCTTATATATTTTATTTAAAAAAAAAAGCTAGCGTAAGCGTATTTATATATTAGCAATTTCCCAAAAAAAGGGACACAAAGTTTTTGCTTTACGTTTTCTCTGCACATATAATAAATATGTAATTGATCGCTATCTGTGCATGGAAGATATAATGTTGTTTTTGTTTCTGTTTGTCTGTTTGTGCACGCCAATCTCAGAAACGACTAAACTGAATTAAATGCAATTATGGTAAACTTGCTTTAACATTGAGTGTTTATTTCATTTCAATCGGTTCATAAACAAAAAAGGTTACGACCATGTAAATTGTAAATTTAAGTAAAGTTTGTGATTTAAGTGAGAACGCAGGCGGGCGAAACAACTAAATAGTTTGATCGTGTAGTTTACGCGGGTGAAGCCTCGTGTTGGCCGCTAGCGATATAATATGTATGTATACAGATTCGAGGACGTCGAGGACAGTGGGACAGTGTTTCATTGAAAGCGCGATGGGTATTTTGCTGTTAAGCAAACCATGGGGCGGTTTTCCGCCATTTGACGTGCAGTGATCTCGACTTTTGGCGGATAGTGGAGAACTGAGACTTTGGACACTAACGGGAAATGCGTGAAGATTAATTGAAATTATTTTATTCGTACAAATTCCAGCAATATTCGGTTTTAGCACGGATTTGTTTTTTCTTTATAAATTTATTTCTGATAAAGTAGTCAATTTTGTTAGTAATGGAACTGCTGCTGATATTCATTAGTAACTTATATTTAGAACAACGTGTACAACATTCCGGCGACCTGTACTATAGCTGTTTCGTGTTTTCGGCAGCATTTTTGTAAAACAATGACACTATAAAGGAAAAACTTAAAAAAATGGGAAATACATAGCCTATGTTCATCCCAAGATCTTCTCAAGTATCTATATAATTTCATCACAATCGGTTCAGCGGTTTGGCCGTGATGACGTCACAGTTCAGTTGCAAAGTTGCTTTTGCATTTATAATATTAGTATGGATCGTCTAGTTTAACAAAATTCTTGTTAATAATAAAAAATATATATATAAGCATTGCCCTACCAAAGTATTTGAGCCTACGACCATAGAGTGCGGTCAAGCACGTCCCAACTCAGCCACGGGTGAGTCAATGAGCACCTCCTCGTTAGAATATCCGACATGGTCAATGACACATTGGTGAATTTATGTTTTCTAAGAAACAACGAGGGGTTGTTTTTTGGGGGCGAGGTTCTGAGAATACCCGAATTTCATGTGAAATTACTTTTAGGGTTACAATTATTTTGGCTAACGTATAGTAAGTGGATATAGAAGTTTATATTACTTTAGACTAGGGTTTTGTCGTGGTTTTTATTTGAGTATTTTGTTATTTTTACGTCTTTAGTGTGTTTGAAGATCGACAATACGATGCATATGTTTTTTTTATACAGCTTCACGCTTTACTCCGTATAGCCAGGTAGTTAGAGAGAACCTCTCAAGTGTCAAGACTCTCCACCCTCTGTTTTCTGCCCGAAATCGAGACATTGTGTGTTGAGTGGCAAAATTCAATGCCGCGCTTTGTTTTAAGTGCCGGGTGCATGAGCGAAGAAATGAAAATATTTTATATAATCTATATAAGTAAACAATCCCCTGAGTGAGAATCAAACTCCACAACAAATCGCGTTTTCAGTCAGACAATGTCCCACTGCGAAACGGTCGCCTCGCATCGATGCATATGTGTGTATAAAAAAAAGTATCGTAAACTTTTCACGCATTTCGACGTCGTTAACCTTGTTAAAGGTAATCCCGCTCTACACTTTCTGCACGTTCGGGAGACATAAATAAAGCAGCTTCACGAAGTGTGGGCATAGAAAATCTAGTGTTTAATGAACTCTGAAATTACAACTCCTAAAACATTGCGTGGCGATTAGAGGAACTCAACGTCGCGTTTTGTCTTATAAAAACGGGGGATAATGAAAATTATATTGAATATAATCTTTCCTTTAAGTTTGTATTAGACTTTGGAGTATTAGCACTGCAATACTTTTTCTTTATAGTATAGTATTAAAACAAAAAAAAACATTTAATATTACTTATTAAAATAGACAAAATATATATATATATATATATATATATATATATATATATATATATATATATATATATATATATATATATATATATATATTTAATTACAATCAATAATTTATATATAATAGAACCCACAGATGTGGCGTTTAGAGGCAAGCACTGTCCCGCTGCGCCGCGATGGTATCTATGAGTTTTTTTTGCTTAACGCTTTTTCTTTTGCAGAGCAATAGTAGGCAGCGTGAAGGTATTATTAAGACTCTCCTTTCCATTTTCTGTCCCAAACTGAGATATTGCGTGTTGAGTGGCGCAACTCAATATATAGCTCGGTAGTTCATTATAAATTTTTTCGGTATTTAATTATATATAACTATGATGTTATTGTTAAATTATATTTGAAAACAGCAACTGTTGTGTTTCACGCCAGCACTTCTCAGCAGAACTGCTGTCTTAGCTGGTGATAGCTTCCGCTAGGACTGACAATACTAATATTTTATATAAAAAAAAACATATATTTAGAAAAGGTATAAAATTTTGAACGCAGCGGGATTTAAACCCGTGCCTTTTGAAATGATTTGGCGTTCAAATTTTTATACGTTTTCTAAATATATGTTTTACAATTTCCTAATTGTGTGACTAACACTTTAAAAAAACCAAATGTTAAAAAGCTGATATTTAATATTAATTGACGATTCGAAAATGCTTGTTATAGCCTAGTTTGAATAAAGAATATATTGATATTTATTGAGTCATCTATTTTAGGGCTGATTTAACGACTGTGTCCAATTGTTACTATAACAGGTATCTAATACATAAATAATAAATCGTCTTTTAATGGTATTGGCAACAATAATGCCGGTATGTTTGTGCGTGTCGTCCATATTGATCCGTGTTACCCGACAGCGTGGCGCCCAACGTGGGGCCGAGATATGATAATGTGCCTATATAACAAAAATATATAGAATGCTGTTTGTAGTTTTGTTTTTTTTTTATGTTTTTAATATTTATAAAGTGTTATAAGATTATATTTAAATTATTTCAGTAGTTCTCTGGTACAGGTAATAAAGCGTTTCTACCAGTCAGCACATGAGCAACTGCTTGTCTTGACAATAGGTTGTACTACATAATTTTTGAAAACGTATAAAAATTTGAACGCAGCGGGATTCGAATTTTTATACGATTTCTGAAAATATGTTTTTGAATTTCCTAAGTGTGTGATAAACACCAAAAAATGTTAAAATGCGTAGAGGTGTTATTCATAAAGTGCAAAATTTGTTCTATTTATGTAAAAAATATTTATGTAATCCTATTTAAATTAAATTTTTTTTCAACTATAGTTCTCTGAACGTATGCTTATATTCAAAGTATATTTCATTTCCCCGCGCTCTGGTAAGAAAAATCGCGGTGTTGTGTTCCGTTAATCGACACGCAATCGCAATAAACTGAGTAACATGACCAAAATTTAAACATTTTCGAATTTAATTGTATTTCGACGCAGCTGGATGTAGAACGCATGGCTTAGCGGGCAGAGCGTTTGGACAGTTTACAAGAGGCGCGGGTTCGAATCCAGCTCCGTTAAATTATTTATACGTTTTCTAAATAAGCCTTTTAACGTCCTAAGTTTGTTATTAACACTTTCAAATGTAAAAAATAATTTTGAGTATTCTTTCGGGCTGTGCCGGAGAACGGAATACGGACGGACGGAACGGACACTAGGTTGTCTCGGGACTAACCTGCTATGCGGGAAAAATCGTGAAGCTGCTGTTTTGAAAAGTTATTTAATTCTGTCGCACTGCAGTATATTTTTTTCAACCACGGTTTCACTTGTTAATAAATTTATTATCGGATTATTTACTACTAATGAAACGATGTCGAAGTTCGTACTTGAAGCGAAATGAAGCGTGTAATGGAATGTTAGGTTATTGATTTATAGTTGTTACGCAGCTTAGACTAGTGGAAGTGATATGGTTTGTATGAGAGTACGTGGAAAGGCATATAGCTTTTGTACTTCAAATTCAGTTTTTCTTTTTTCGAAGAAAAGGCTTCTTTAGCAGCTTGCGGCAATTTTTGATAGGGGAAAATATTGTGGGATTTGCGTCACCGACATGCAGGTGTTTTTTGGGACTTATTATTATTAATTTATATATTTAGATAATAAATAAACATGTATATATAATTGTTGCTCGGAGTGTCACTTGTATAGGCATGTCATGGGTGTCTAGCCAGTATTTTGAATATCGTTTTATTTTAAATCGTATTTAAATAGAATTAATTTAATGTTAAAAAAAGAATAATTTGCATGTCGAAAAGTTGATTTGATGCGTAAATGTATTAATTTGGTGTTCAACGTAGATTTATAGGTACTGGAGAGAACGATGTGTTAAGGCAATCCGTTCTCTCCCGAAATTCCAGATTTAATATATAGTCTTATTATTAATATTATAAATGCGTAAGTTTGTAAAAGTAGAACTGAACTGAGATATAGATGAAGTTTTACACAATAATGTAGCTTTTACACATCAGAATAACACGTCGGTTATTTATTTTTACACATACATTTTTATAAAGATCATGTGTAATTTGGCTATTAATATATGAACCTATTATTAGTAAATACTGCAGTAACGTAAAATTTTCCCGGAATAGACGGATCTGTGTCAAAATGAGCCGACGTATCGATCGCGAGTTGCTAGGGCACGGCGGAGTGGCGCCCGGCGTGGGGCCGTTTTATTACAGGGAGGGCACGCTTGGGTTCTCGGCTATATTATGAATATATAGTGGTTTTTATTTATATGGAGGGAGGCTGGTTTTTTTTGTTTTGTTTTATGGTATCTATCTATCTGTTTGTGCAGAGTTGTGAGAATTGTTTTTTTTTTATTTTGTTATAGTTATAGGATGTGTTCAGGTTAACTGTTTTTTTTTTTTATATAATTTTTGATATATAGCAAGATAGGAGAGAACCTAGTGTCAAGACATTACGTTTTCAGCATTTTACCTCAATCTCAATAATGAAACTTTATAACATATTGTACACTATTAAATAAAATAAACTAAAAAAAATACACACACCTACACACCGTTTATTCCCACATAACACGATAGACAGAGAAAATCTAGTGTCGATATTGTCCGTTTTTTTTCGTAGGTAATAAAATAAACCCTTGAACCCTTGTGAACATGAACCCTTTGTTTTGTAGGAAAATTAAATAAGTTTAATTATATTCATTACCCCGCCCAGTGATATGTGTCATAGTATAAAGATCTAGACAATGCGTAATTTGAACTTGAGGTGAAATTAAAATCGCAAGACGTTTTCTTTTTTCATAGTAACTGGCCATGATTAACGGGTTGTTTGGTTCAGTAAGTAAAAAGTACGGTTTCTATACACACGTGGAGAGTGGAGAACGAAGAAAATATAAAAAAATATATATTGTATTAGTGTTAATCAAGTTTATATTTTTTTATAATTTCTATATACGGACGGACTCAATTGCGTCAATAGTTTGACCTTTCTGCCTACATAGTCATATAGTGTGTCCTTTTGCCTTCTATCCTTTTTTGTGATACCAAAGCGAGGTCGAGCATCTATTCTATATAATAGAACTGTAAGTTATCGCTGTCTGTACATGGAAAACATATGAAAAAAATATATTTATCTGTACTCATTTAAATCACGAATTTTGCTTAAATTTCGGTTCTTTCTTTGCTTAAAGATCAGTTATATTTTTATTACATGTATAGATATAGATTAAAATTGAAAATCTTTGAAATCGCGATGAATACAGTTATTTTTAATATCTCTTTTATATTATCCTCTATGATTTAGTAGATAGGTATATGTCGATGTCGGTTGGTTAATCTATGGTAGCAGATTTGATTTGTATCATATAATGTTGAACATATGTAAAAAAGTATTCTTTAATAATTATTGGTACGAAACCATATCATATAATATAATTAATATAATTTTCAATATCCTACTAACGTCAAAATGACGCTTCGTCTTGCATAGCAGAATAGTCAGACAGATCGTAGCGTTCAAGGATCCCCGCCGCTGTTCTCCCACCGAATTCGAGGCATTGCGTATAGAGTGGCGGAGCTAAACGCCGTTTGTCTTACGGGGGCGGAGTGAAGTGAAAATAATTTCAATATATATTTTTTAACATTTTTTAAAGTGTCATTCCCACACTAAAGAAATTGAAAAAGACATATCCCGCTGCGTTCAAATTTTTATACGTTTTCTAAATATGTCTATTTCAATATAATCAATCATTCATCGCGTGCGTATCGAAACAAATAACCATTCGCTTTTACAATCTGACGCTGTTCCACTATGGGCATGTTTTGAAATATAATTTTATATTATAATAGTACTTTAAATATTTTGCATATTTTAAAAGCTTAAGCTTGGTTTGCTTGTTGCCGTTTTATTTGATGAGATCGTATCGTGAAAGTCTTTTGGTAACGTCTAAAGGCCAGATCCAGGATGCAAACGTTTGCACAATGTGTTGTATAATGACTGCGGTGTAAGATAGTGACTTGTGTTTTTTTTAATTTTCATTTTTGCGTATCTATCTATTTTTTTTTTTTTTGGGAGATAGAGATTGGAATTTAGTTATACATGTCTCGGCGATGTCAGTTAATTTTATGTTAGCTTATGATTCTAATTTTTTTGTCGTAGATTTGAGTGTAAAACGTAAAATAATGTTTTATATGGCTTCTTTGGCAATTTTGGCAAATGCAGTCTTACTGCTTTCCTAGACTGAACTCAACAAGGAATTTACATGTCCAAGTTCAGCTTTCGACACCCTGTAGATTTGTAGGCTGTGCGTTCGTTGCCTGTCATCATAAGAACTATAGTAGCAGTGCTTACTGTATAATTTAATACAAAGACAATAATTTTTATGATCATAGAAAAAATTTTTCTTAGGATTTTAAATCTGTAATAAGACCAAACAAAAGAAGACTGGTTATGAATAATGATTAGTTTTCCGTTTCAATTTGCAAGACGTAAAAAAAAATCATAAAGATTTTATGACAGTATATATTCTTTTTTGTAAGTGATCGGTCTTAGATGTTTTGTTTTACTGTTGTAGGCCTACTAAATCCTAAAACAACTTCTTTATTTATTTAATTATTAGCAATATGTGTGTGTGTGTTAGTGTGTATGTGTGTGCATATGTGTGCCCATATACATATACCACATGTACATAATACTAAATACTTGTATATTATTGCTTTTTTAGCTCTTCTTATTAAATAAAGTACGACTTTAAGTTAAGCTACTTATCGTTTAATATTTACACTTCTACGAGTTGTAGTAATCTTCTGTACGAAGTTTTCTACAAGAATAATCTTCTTAAAGATGTTCTTTAAATCTTCTTCAAGATACAGGTTAAAGTTTAAATGATTTTAAATAAGGAGCCAGAAGCTTATGAAATGTACCACACGCCACAACATGCTAAGTTAAACGATCTGCAAGACGCGCTCGAGACGGTTAGAGCTTTAGCAAAATAAGTTTTATTGTAATATTACCTATTGAACCTAACACCGCGGTTTGTTTTCCTAGAGCTGGGAAACACAGGTTTTTATTAGTTTCACCTGTATGTATAGTGAGTCTGATGACCAGTACGATAAGGAGGTACACAAGAAAATACTTTCTTTTTTTTTTTTCAGCTTCACACTTTTTCCCACATAATCAGAGACATTGCGAGTTGAGTGGCATAACTCAACGCCGTGCTAAATGACAATAATATAAATATAATATTCCCCCGAGTATGTGTCGAACTCACAATCTTCGCGTATACATTTCCACAGCACACTGCGGCGCCACGATGGCCTATGTGGATAGAATACTGGAAATCGCCATTTTTTTTATTATCTAAGCATCTTGGTTCTCTGTGACTGCCCTGCTTTACTTTTAAACTTATAAATTATCCACTTAATCCATGGTGCTCATTATAAATTCAAACCCGTAACTACCGTGACTAAAGTGATTTTGGTGTGTGGGAGTACGTTTCCTTTTGGGTCCAACTTATATTAAGGAAGTTGTTACAAGACTCGAAAAAGAATTATATTGTCGCTGTTTGCTGCCAACTATTTAAATGACAATGAATTCAAATTCGTTTTTGGGGAAATATTAGAAATTAGGCTGGATTCGAATCTGTGTCTCTCGAAAAATGTCCAAGCGATCTAAATAAATAAGCTATACCGATTAAAGAAAAAATAAATTTTTATTCCGCTTAAATCTTTTCCTGCATAGCAGGGTAGGCGACCTATTAATAAGATCTTTGATTTTCGCGATTACTACACATTTTAACCGGATTAATCGCGTATATTTTTGGTACATTTCGAAAGTACATTTTAGAAACCAATTTACATTTTACAGTAGTCCGTGGGTAATATCATGACACCGTTCGCAGCTTTATGCCACAATTCTAGGTATTATGTGTCAAGTGGCGGAACTCAACGCCGCCTTGAGTAATATCAGAACGGGGAAATGAAAATAGTTTAAATATAATAATTATACCACCGAGTGTGTATCGAACTTAGAACTCGACACATGTTTTAAGATAATAATAATAAAAACAGCAAAGTAAGAGAAGTTCAACGGCCATTACATCATCATGTTCTATTAGTGTAATTTCCTAGTAATAATTGTGAGAGACGACTGCGAGTCTGTGGGCTTGGAATAGCAAAAAAATTGTGATAAATGTGGGGTATTTTCTTATCCCTACAAATTTTATAAATCCTAAAAATAAGCCTGTTTGTATGTCTGTGACATGTCATTGCGGCCAAACCGCTGCTGAACCGTTTGTGAAGAAAATTTATGTAGATACACTTAAGGGTCTTAAGGATGAACATAGGCTAGGGTTTTTTCTGCAATTTTTTTCAGTTTTTCTGAAAATTACAGTTCTCGTGGGCGAAGTCGCTAATTATTTTATATGCATGAGTGTTAGTCGGACGGCGAGTGGTGAACAGAGTCTATTGACACTAGCTTCTCTCTGACTACACGACTATGCGGGAAACAGCGTGAAGATTTCTCTTTTATTAGTGTATTTTAGCACGCTTTTATTTACAAGCCTTCACTTGTATCTCTCTATGTCACTTGTCTATCAATGTAAGAAAATATTGCCGTTGCCATGACGACCAGGTACCTACACGAGGAAATCGTTTGAAGAGTGTTCCTTTTAGTTTGATCCTTTTTAAATTCCATATTTATTTATTTTTCAGCTTTTCAGCTTGCTTCGGCTCGAATTTGAGACGTTGCGTGTTGAATAGCAGTAACTCAACGCCGCGATTTCTATGATTCACCAAAACGGAGAATACAAAATAATTTAAAAATATATTTATTCCCCTCCGTTCGTGTCGAACCCACAACCATCGCGTATACAGTGTGACGCTGTCACACTGCGCCAAGATTCCGCTAAACCTGACGTCCTGCGTCCCTACCTGTTCCCTCGTCTAAACAATATGCAAGGCGATCAATGAGAAGCTTTATTTTGGTATAAGATAGTTCAAAATGAAGGCATTTCTTATTTTAACTAAATTTATTTGTCCTATTTTAAAAGAATTTATAAGAAAACTTTTAGTATAACATTGTAAAATAATTTTAGAAAAATATACTTAAGCTACTTCTACAATCAACGTAAAAAATATCGCAAACCTCTAATTTACGATCGTTGAACCACGATAATATCCATAGCACAAACAATTACAAAATTAAAATACATAATTGCGCTGAGGCAGAATCACGTATATCCGAAACACGTTTTCATGTTAACATAAAAAAAAAACGGGTGAAATTTTAAATTTGGAACGACGGAAGCGCATTCCACGACCGCGCGCCGTCTAAATTAGACGTGTCTACAGTTTACTCTTCTTTTTCTCCATTATTAGCATTGTCGTGTTATTTTGACAGGTGTTTTTGTTTTTTTTTCTTTGGTCTTTTTTGGAGCTTCAAATGCATAGCATATTTTTCATTCATATATATTTTTTTGTTGAACACGTGGTGTCACTAAAATAGATTATGAGTCATACTCAAGTCTGGCTCTTTATGTTATGTTGTATTTTGAACTAGATCAATTGTAGTAAAAGATGATAATAGTCAGTTTATTACGACAATAGTTATAACATTTTAAAGATTTTTCTAGGCTAAGCGGCGAAAGGAATGAGATGAAATCTATATATCTTTATAAGCGTGAATAAGTTGATACATTTAAAATGAATACCTCACGACCAATTTAAAGTGTAGTTTTGAATTGGAAATTTTGTTTCATGTTATTTAAACAACCTTTTTTGGTTTTTTTTAGTAAATATATTATACAAATAAAGGAAATCCTGATACATACTAATATAGAAATAATTGTATGTATATGTAATTCGGTTATCACCCTATTTACGTCTTATACAGATCACTTATAAAATCACCATTGTGGCGCAGTGGCACAGCTTTTGACTGTAAATGCGATGATTATAAGTTCGACATATTGCGGAAATTATTATTTTTAACTTAATAGCTTACTTACTCGCGGCTTCGCCTGCGTAAACTACATAATTAAACTATTTCGTATTTTCGCCCGCCCGCGTTCTCACATAAATCACAAACTTTGCTTAAATTTATAATTTAAGTAGCTGTAATTTTTTTGTTGAGATGAAATAAACACTTGAATGTTAAGGGAAGCGATCACATTTTATTACATTTTTATTATGTTATTATATTTGTAGTTTCAATTTCATTTTTATACTCTGGTTCAGTCTGGACAAAGTGCGCCGCTGTGTTCAAAAATTTGAGCGAAAAACGGAGAATGTCCTGACACTGAAACTTGGTTCTCTCTTTGCCTACTCGTGTTTTGCGTGAAAAAGCGTGAAACTAAAAAATATAATAATAAACAAACAAGTTTGACATCGAACTCATCAATGCTCCATAACATATCTTGATTTAACACAGTGGGGTAGTTGTAACAGTCTCAATAAACGCAAGCAACGGATTCATATACTACTCTCAGGAAACTCAAACATGTCATGATTTGGCAGTCGGTGTGTTTTTTTTTTACATTTTATTTATCTATTTTTTACATTATATTTTATAGAGCAGTCGCTGAGTGTTTTCCGCCCGAAATCGAGAACTTGTTTTTTGATTGGCGGAACTCAACGTCGCGTCTTGTTTTATCAGCATATAAATGAAAATACATAAAATAATTTCCGATAGTGTATATCGAACTTATTCAATCATTCGCGTTTATAGTCAGAAGTTGTGACGCTGCCTCATTGCGTCACGTCGGCAGTCTGTAAGTTTTAGTGAAAAATTTGGCCCGTTATTTAAAAATTGCTTGCGTTCTTCTCTCATCCCACGACGGGAAGAGGGGATAATGATCCAGGGTCTTGCCCTCTTTACGTCGAGGATCCTCTTCACCCATAACTATGGGAGGGGCACTAGGGGGACCATGTTATTCATCCAGCTGTGGCTACGGCACCACATGCCCTGCGGGACTGAGGAGTGAGACTGCCTGGTAAGAGCTCTGATCCATCAGAGGAGGCCCAGCGTAGGCGACCAGCGACTGAGGCAGTGGCTCAGGAGTCGGTCAGAGTGAGGATGTTTCGGGGCTTTGGAAAACTAAATATTCGTCAGCTTAAAATTCTTAGAGGAACAGTTTTCAAAAAGCTAAAGAGACTAAGGAAGACAGACGTACTTTACGTACGATTACCATGACACACTGTCAAAACATAGGTGCTAAAAATAATTTATTCTATTATTATACGAGAGTATCCGAACAGTTTCTTGACCTATACTAGTGGGAAACTGTCTGTTATGATTTTTTACTTAAAGCAAGGGAAATACATTTTGAAAGCAAGATTGTCAGTTTGTTCTTTATCGTACTGTGATCTGTGTAGTTAAAGTTGAGGCAGAACTCAACGCCGTTTTGTGTTGATTATGTTATAAATATAATATATATGTATATTCTAGGTTACTAATGCATAATTGTTTTTTTTTAACTACAGCCGTTAGAAACTGTAATTTAAATAATTCAAAACATGGATATATAGGTCACAACTAGCACAAGTCTAATGAAATAGGTCGTTTTTAAAAAGAGATTCTGTGAAAAGCTTTAGCTGTTACTTCTTCTTTTTTTTTTTTTTTTTTTTATAATTTTGTATTTGTAACTATATAAGCTTATGACAAAAGCGTTAGTTTTATGTATTCAGGTTATATATAAATACAGTTGTTATAATAATAAATACAGTTAATAATAATAAATAATAAATACAGTTGAGACGCGATGGTTGGGAATTTGGATTGTTCTCTCGTATGGTAAAATATATTTATTATTTATATAGGAGTTTACCTGATTTTTCATGACAAAGTTCTACTTACCAAGAAATTGTTTTTAACAAGCGAAAACTGGAGTACGGAAACAGTTAATCACTAGGGTTTTCTGTCTATGTCATGGAAGATTGTAGTTCCCGTGGCCCTGGCCAGTGGCGGTGGAGGAGGAGCACCGTGAGGTTTTAGTGGGTAAACGGCCGGCCTAACATCTGCCGGTCCGGAGTCCCACATAACCGCGCCCGAGTCCCCAATCGGGCAGGTATCCGTAACGGATTTCATCACGTTAAAAAAAAAAAAAAAAAAAAAAGGATTTTCTGTCTATCCCAAAAGCTGTCCTGTAAATTTTTAATAATGTCCGATTTATCCAAGTCAGGTAAAACCAAGAGGAATCGCGTGTTCTAATATAAAAGTTATATATATATCGGATTACTCGGAAGTGGGGCGAGTGGGGCTTCGCTCTTAATCGGTGTTTTGTGTCAATGTGGTGTCGAGGGTCGGGGATTCGATTTTCGGATTAAGGATTTTTTATTGCATGATATGGCCGTTCTTTTAGGTTGCCCATTAGATTTTGTGTAGCTAGTGTACATTCGTAATAGTGACAATTTTAAATAAGATATGTGTAAATAAAGGTAATAAAATGTACAGTTTCACACTGTTTGCTGCTTAGCAGGTTCGTCAGAGAGAACCTAGTGTCGAGACACTCCATTTTCCGCACAACTTCGAGACATTGCGCGTTGATAGGGGCAACTCAACCCCCCATCCATGAATATATAAACACTCCTGTTATTCAATGAGTCACTAACTGACAGTGTATAGCTGGAACTGATAAATGGAGAGAGCTGAAAAATACATATTTAAAAAGCGTATAAAAATTTTGAACGCATCGGGATTTGAACCCGCGCCTCTTGAAAACCGTTCAAGAGGTGCGGGTTCAAATCCCGGTGCGTTCAAATTTTTATACGTTTTCTAAATATGTCTTTCAATTTCCTAAGTGTGAGTGTGTATGCAGAGAGCTGAAGTTTAGAAATTTAGCCCATCCTTCTACTATTGCTCCCTAACCTAAGAATCTACATATCAAGTGTCACAACGAATCAAAAAGATGCATTTTGACTGAACTTTGTAAATAATTAAGTGTTAAATTGTAAGAATGAATTTGAAATTAAGTTTGGGTTCATATATTTTATGTATATATATATATATAAATTATTTATTTATTTCTAATAGTTTGATGGGTGCAATTAAAAGGATTAATCATTTATCAGTCTTCAGTGAACGCTTCGCGGTCAAACTGCAACCGATGAGATATCAAATGACATGAAATAGATCTATATCATAATAATACATATATCTGTGTATCTTATAGTTTGTTTGTTTGATTGTATTGACATATGTTCCTGTAAATGCCAGAATTACCGTAATTCCTATAATTTTCCAAGTAAACTCAAATTTTACCAACTTTAGTGGTAAAATTCCAAAGTCCTTCTAACCTAATTAATATTTACCACAGAGTTTACCGTGGTCATCAACATTCGTTGATTAGGTTAGGAGAAATAAAGACACGTCTTTTAAAAGTATAATCTAAGTTTTATATAGGTTAGGTTAGGTTAGGTTTTACCTAAAAGTCAGACAATAAGTTAGAAACGGATCTGTTCGAACGTTTACCGTTAATGATGGTAATTCTTAAGTTTTAACCCAGAACCATTAAAGAATCTAGTGTCAAGACACTCCGTTCTCTATTTTCGAGACATTACATGTTGATGGGCGGATCTCAACACCGCCCAATTTCACCGTAGACCGTAAGAGAGTAAGGATTTAGTTTTTACAGGAATTTATAGTGTTCTAATATACTAAGTATGCACTACTTCTACAAAAAAAAAAATCAGTAAATCGACGACTCCAAATCCGGATCCGTCCAATAGTTTCGGCTGTTCGTCTGTCTGCCACCAAGTAACGTAAGAGTTTCATACATGTATACAACAATTACAATTCACACTTTTTCTCGCATGGCAGGTTAGTCAGAGATAACCCTAGTGTCATGACACCGTTCTCCACGGACCGGGCAAAATCGAGACTGTACGTCTAAAATGGCGGAACTCAATGCCGGGCTTTGTCTTAGGTACCAGAGCGGAAAATTAAAATAATATATAATCGTTCCCACTAATGGGAATTGAAACCACAACCATAGCGTATACAATGCCACTGCGCCGTGATGACCTCTTGTATATAGAACTTTTGCTAAAAACCAGTTTGAGTTATTTCATATGCAAGTATCTATATAAAGTTCATATAGAATTTTGCGGTATTGTAAGTAACACGATAAGAACGTATTTTAGTTAAGTTGTGGAGATCGTTTGGACGGTACACAAGGGGCGTGGGTTCGACTCCTGTTCTGTTCATATTTTTTGTATTTCAGTGATTAGTGATTTAGACAAAGACGACTTCAGTGTCTAGCTAACTAACACTTAGTAAAGTTACGTTATAAGTGACACAGGGAAAGGCGTCCCGCCTAATAACGAATACTACCGCAGCTCAACGTTAAATATTCAACCGGGACTTCAACGATCGTTCTTAAAGCCTCTACCAACTCATAGTTTCCACCAATCATTGGTTCCACCACTCAGCGTTACACCATAATATATCAGTCCATGGAAACTATAATCTTTTTGTTGTCGGTAGTCCTGCTCCCTTATGTTTGAGGATCATGGACCAGCATCAGCGTTGCATCTTGAGCGACTGATCTGCATCGACCGGTTTCTGTCCAGTGACCTTATGAAGTTTGAACGATGACAATTTGTGCGGTCGTATATGTATATATATATGTATAAATCATATCATACACAAACGAACTGAACTAAATACTTCCAACTAGGTTTCTAGGTAACAAGATAATGTGTAATTAGGTACTAATGTTATTTATATTTTATAATGTAATATGAATGTTATCATAGAGGCAATCGTGACGCAGTTTGACGGCGTCTGACTATAAACGCGATTGGTTATGGGTTCGATTTCTTTTAATTTCTCCTGAGCGTAGAAATGAAATTCACTATTAAATTATTGTGTCACTACGACACAGTGGTGCGTTTCGTTTTTGAACACGCTTTTTTATTAGTTTGAACTGTGTATATATAAAAATACTTATGTATTAATCGTATAAAAATTTAAACACAGCTGGATTCGAACCCCTGATTCTTGAAAACCTGACCTTGGACGGTGTTCTCAATTTTTTACACGTTTTCTAAATATGTTTTCATATTTCCTAAGTGTGTTATTAGCACTTCAAAATATTAGAAATACTGTATATATCTATATGTATATGAATGTAAAAAAATAGACCTAGATTTTTGGACATACGTCTTATTGTTCAATTAGTTTCAAAATTTGCACACGTGTTTGGATCTGATAATACAATATTAGCGTGAATATTGGCGAGCGTTGGCAGGACAACCACAAACAATAGGTAATAGTACTATACAGCGTATTTTTTGTTTCATATTTTAAATAATTTCTTGTTATTAATATTACTAACTCCATTTCTATTTACGTGTTCAGAAAAGCGAAAAGCGTGGTCTATGGGTCATGTATGACAATCTCTCGTTTTTTTTTCTGCAAACTTAAAATTTGCCAAACAGATATCCATTACTGCGCAGACAAAGTCGCGGGCAAAACTATTTGCTTTTTTTAAATAATTTCTTATTATTTATCTTTATTTCTTTGATTAAAAAAATTGCATGCAGAGATAAGTAAGAGTCAAGACACACCGTTCTTCATTCTTCGCACAGTTTGGAAACCACGTATAGAGTGGCGTAACTCAACGCTGCACTGTCTTACTAGAGCTGCGATATAACCCAATTGAGCAATAACCGATTGAGGATCAAACCCAAAACCAATCCAGTTTAGTCAGACGCTGAACCACTGCGCCACTATAGCGTCAAACACAATTGATATCAATAAATCTATAATTCATAGGTTGTGGCGTTTGAATGGACGTGTGTCAAAATGTCATGCGGTTATTGACCTTATACTGTATGCAGGGTTGGTGCTTGTGTGTTTTATTATTATTTTTTATAAATTTTCTTAGAAAGCCATCTTGTCACAACGGGACAGTGGTTGTAGGTTCGATATCCAATCGAGGCTATTATTATATTTATATTATTTTCAATTTCCCCGTTCTGGTAAGACAAAGCACGTTGCGTTCAGACTCTATATGTAATGTCTTGATTTCGGGCGGAAATTGGATTATGAAGTGGTTTGACACTAGGTTCTCTCTGATTACTTTTGTTTGCGTGAAAAAAAAAACCAACTGTATGGTTCAATCAGGTTCAGATTCAAATCCAGCCCCACTCCATTTGGATTCTTTCAAAGTGTTCTAGAGTAATATTATGCTAGTACAGTTATATCTGTAACAGTTACGTGCTAATACAGAATTTATATGATAATTTAAATCAATGTATCGTATGTATTAATATTGTGATTCACTGTTTTATGCTTCTAGCATTGAGTGTTCAAGGTTAGGCGAGTTTAGGCCTTTTTGGATTGACATACATGAATATTCGTACATATATATATTCACGTCATCCGTATGATTTATATTCATATAAATATCTATAAAGTTATAAACAGAGAGATAGACAAATATTGAAAAAAATATTTTTTTTGTATATGTGCCGTGTATATATACATATGTATATGTTATATATATGAAAATCTTGTCTTTGGAATATATATGAAAATCTTTTGTTTTTTTGCTACATCTATCTCCATTACCGCGCAGACGAAGTTGCGCTGTCTGTTTCAATTTTCTAATTTTGTTTATTCTCCGAATAGTGTTTATATTTTTTAGATACTTAGCACTTTAGTTTAGTTAGATAAGATAGATTTTAACCTCGTAATTTATTTGAATGAATTAATAAAAAGTATATTATTCTTATAATTGTGGAACTGCGACTGGACTGTACACGCGATGTTTGTGGGTTTAATTCCCACTCAGCGAAATGATTATGTTTGAATTATTTTCATTTTCTTACACTTAGAGCGGCGTTGAGTTTCGCCACTCAGCACGTTAATGTCTTGAATTCGAATGGAAAGAGGAGAGCAGAGTGGGAAGCGAAGCGTAAGCAGTCATGTCATATATTGCTCTCAGAGGGATTTGAACTGACGACCAACGTGGTTTTCATAATTACACAACGAGAGTAAACAAAAATATTTTTTATATATAAGTCGTTAGTTTGAATTTAGCCTTACTGTGTTTCCAGGCGTGAAGTAATTTGCAATTTTAACACGTGCCTATTGCGTAGAGGAAGATCGCGCCGCTCTACATTCACTATGGCCATAATAATGTATGGTTTATTTATTATATGTATATATATATATATCTCTTTTTTAATATAACAGTTTGTTGTTTTTCCTTTTTCTGTGGAGTGTTTAAAAGAAACCTTGTGATAAAACTCTGTATTTAACTTACCTACTATGTAGTTTTGACTTTTGCATTTTGGTAAACTTCCCTCATAATTTAGTGTTTATTGCATTTCAATCGGTTCATAAAAAAATAAAAGAGTTACCACCATTTAAATTATAAATTTAGGCATATTTTTTGATTTAAGTAAGAACGCGGGCGGGCGAATAATACGAAATAGTTTGTCGTGTAGTTTATGTAGGCGAAGCCGCGAGCGTTTCGCTAGTAGTGTAATAAAATAGATATACTCGTTACAGCTATTTCTATTAATTTGCGTAAGTATTAATTTGAGCAAAGAAAATATAATGACAAATCACTTTAGTTGACGATCTGCGTATATACGTATTACTGCAATACAATATTTTTTATAGATATTTGTCTATAAGTTTTAATTATTCTCTTTAAGTGAATTATTTGAGTCCAGTAAATTCTCTACATGAATGAAAAATTCTATTTCCATAGGATTCGTACCAGCAACCATCGTATGTCTACTGCGTAACCGGTGCCGTTAGCGCGTAAATTACGCGTTTTCTTAACATTGTGTTTGTCATTATACACAATAGTGTATGTCTGACACGTGGTAGTGTGTGTTTGTGTGTTCATTATATAAATGTAATGCATTTCTAGTACATTAAATTAATTTAAGCTCGCATTATAAACTTTAAAAAGAATCTATCGTGCCGTAGTGGGCAGCGTCTAACTCTAAACGCGATTGGTTGTCGGTTCGATTGCCACTCGGGGAAATGATTATATTTATCATATTAAGAGTTTTAATTTTATTCTGCTACCTAAGGCAAAGTGCACTCACAATGTCTCGATTTCGGGTGGAAAATGGAGAACGGGAGTGTTGAACACTTAGTTCTCTATGACTATCCTACTATTCGGAGAAAAGGCGTGAACCTAAAAAAACTATGCAAAATTTTGGACTTCTTTGTACACATTATTTTTCGCAAAAATAAGTTCAGATTCCAATTTTTTTTTTCTTAACGTATTAATATATTACACTTCTCATAAGTGACAACCCTATAACATATGACTTTTTAACTCCGTGTCTTGAGTTAACCGTACCAAGTGAATGAGATTAGACGGTTAGAAATCTTTTTTATAGGCCATGTCAAATGTAACATGTCTATGCTTTTCAATTCGTACCAGTTGCCTAGTGTCAAAACACTCCGTTCTCGACTTTCAGCTCGAAACGTTGCGTGTTGCACTTTATCTTACCGGGGTTTATTATTTAACTTTATTATCTTATATTTAAAGCTAGCGACCAGTTCGCGGTTTCGCCTGCGTAAAGTACACTGACATAACTGACTTCGTATTTTCGCCCGTCCGCGTTCTCACTTTAATCGCAAACTTTGCTTAAATTTATAATTTATATGGTTGTAACTTTTTTTTGTTTATGAACCGATAGAAATTATTTAACATGAAATGTTAAGGGAAGTTTACCATAATACATTAGTTGTATTAACATCGGTTAAGCCGTTTCTCAACCAACAAACAGACAAACATTAAAAATCATTGTTTTGGGTTCTATTAAATTGATAAATATAATATTTTATGAATAATATTTTTTTATCATACTATAGCTTCCATAGCTTATAGACAGCGATCAGTTACATTTTTATTATAAGTATAAATATCATGGAGTTTGAAATATATATTTTTTATTATTATTAGAGGGAATTATTTTTACAGAGATGATGTTAACAAAAATTACGCTATATTCTCTTCCCTCTGCCGACTCTGCTATATTTAAGTCTTATTTACACACTTGGAACATGAAAAACATTTAAAAACGTATAAAAATGTTAAAGTAGCGGAATTCGTACCCGCGCCTCTTGGAAAACAAGCCAAGCACTTTGACCATTAGCAACAATAAGTTGTAATAAACGTATAGAAATTGCGACGTAGCCGGTTGTAGAAGGTATGGCTTAGCGGTCAAAGCGCTTCAATGGTTTTCAAAGAGACGCGGGTTCGAATCCAACTATGTTAAAATTTTTATACGTTTTTTGAAAATGTTCTTTAAGAAATATGTAAGCTAATAAAACAAAGTATATAAAGTAGGTTCTCGTAATGACTTGAGCTCTTGCTTTTGTTTGTAGGTTTATGCGTAAATAATGATATCGTAGGTTTGTAGTGTCAAGACACTTGGTTTTCCTCTTTCTGTCTGAATTCAGAACTTTGGCGTGTTTACTGGCGGAACTCAACGCCACGATATGTCTTTCGAGAGCAGATAAATAATTTAAAATGTAATCATTTTACCGATTGAGATATTCGAACCTACGACCATCGACTAAACAATAAGGCTCTCCCATTTAGCCACGATGGTCTCATTTCTATTATTCAATCTTATTTCGGTTATAGCTTTACACTTTTTTCCCGCGTAGTCAGAGAAAATATGGTGTCAAGACACTCCTTTGTCCACTTTCCGCCCGAATTCGAGACATTGTGTGATGAGTAGCGGTACTCAACGCCGCGCTTTGTCTTGTACCAGAGCAAAGAAATGAACAAAAAAATATATGAATATTCCCACAAGTGGGAATCGAATGCACAACTAGACTGAGACATTCCGTTCTCTATACTCCGCCCTTCTTTTTTTTTCAAGGTAATTTGTTAGCACCTAAATAAACGCCGCGCTTTTATTTAGGTGCCAGTAAGGAAAAAATAAAATATTTTAAATATAATCATTACCCCGAGTGGGATCGAACCCATGGCCAATCGCGTTTAAAGTGACCTTTTATTTTCTTTATAATTTAATGTAAAATATATACTACCTACAAATTACGATATGGCCATGATTCATAAGAACAATAGAAAGTTCGTTACACTTTAGCGTGGGTGTTGTGAAATATATTGTAGTTAATCATAGGTTTGATGCTTGCATAATATGATAAAATAACAGTTGGATTCTTGGTTGGGTTCTGTAGGTATTCTTTTTCGGTTCAGGAAAAAATAAAATTCGCGTAAGCTTAAGCGGCCTGTTTAAAATTAGTATCGTATATCGTATTAGTATAGACCTCATCATCTCCTCCCCCACCTCTTCCACCACCGCTTTCACCTCCTCTATGATGAAAAGATCCAATGAATGCCGCCTTAGAAATGAACTGCTAGTACGAATCTCTCTATAGAAAGAAATCTCTCTATTTTAGCCTACTAAAGTATCTCACCCTGTCTAGAACTATCATCAGCTCGTTTCTAGAGCAGTAGTGTGTTCGAAAGCGGCATTAGTTGGATCTTTTCAAATTTGGTTAGTTAGAGGGAGGAGGGCTCCTTATGCCTACAGCCTTGCACTGCTCTGAGTTTCTCTCTGCAACGCGATGGTCACCGGCATGGATTGATTCACCATGGAGTTTTATCAATAAGAAATAAGTGTAAAATCTCCGCACTTGTTAAATTCTACTAGTAGTAGTAATATTTGATATGCTTCAAATTTTAAATATTTGAATGACACATAAAAAAAAATGACACATATAAAACAATCACGCATCTGTGTTAGCGAAAGTTTCATTTTTACTTAATTCACACGAAAATTTCATAATATATATGTAATGGTATGTATGTATGTACTTTGTTCAAAATCTATTGTGAAAAATGCTCGTCTTTCCCACGGCCGTTGCGAAAATTACAAGTAGGTGAGCTTTTGTTTGTTTGTTTTTTTTTAGTGTGCGTCTTTTTTTCCTCCGCAGCTTTCTGCTGTTTTTTGTTGCATAAGAGGGGGTTAGGCTAGTATCCTGACAATCCGATCACAGCTTTACGTCTGAATTCACAATATTGCATGTATAATAACGCGCCGTGTTCTCTGTCAACTCATTTATTTTATTTTTATTTAATTGTTTATTATTTATTTTATTAGAAAGTTAACTTTGCATACTAAGAATTCGTTGGCGTAGAATACATTTACACATACATACATTGTTACATAACTCTGCATTTAAATAAAATGATAAAAAATTATGCTCACATTTTGTTTGTATGCAAAATAAAGTATTTTATAATTAAAAAACAATAATATGAAACTGGTTCTTAAAAACAAAATTGCTATACAAAAAAAAACACTAACAAAAGGCCAACAAAACATAAAAAAAGGACTAAAAATAATTAACAGACGCACACATCATTAATAATTATTACACTTTGAGTAATTTCTATATAACTAGGCCGGCAACATCTCTGTTCTGGTGCTTCTGGTGGTAAACGGCGGTGATCACTTACCAATCGGGTGAACCGAACGCTTGTTTGCCTTGTCTATAGAATAAAAAAGAATATTATTATTATTCGCTTACTCACTGAGTAAATGATAAGATAAATAAAAATAAACATTTAATATAAATGTCTAATGTTACAATTTTCTTCGTCCACAGTAAAAGAAAAGCGAGTAAAATGGCGGACACGGACACTGAAACTCTCCCAAACGGCACCGGGCCACTCTCTGCGGAGGAGGAGGAGAGATTGAAGCAACGCCCGGCTGACATTGATGCTGTGAGTACCTTCAGTCTGTGTTAGAAGATAGAGTAGTGCCTTCTGTCCGTGTCAGTGGATAGGTTAGTCAATGATTAGGAGAGAACCTAGTGTCAAACAAGGCACTAAGATTATTTTACAATCTACAATATTTTTGAAATTAAACTATTTTTTAAACTGGATTAAAATCGCGTATATTATTCGTATTCGAAGATACATTTTATAGCGGTAATTTGTTTTAATAATTGCATCAACTGATAGACGAATGTATACCCGCCTCAGTATAACCCCCGAGTGTGACCACGCACTACTGTAAACTGTTCGAAACGTCGGATTTTGTTAAATGTATTTTCGAATACCAATACAATAATATAAGCGATTGATCAGCTTTAAAGATAGTTTCATTTCAAAATGTGTAAAACTCGCGAAAACCAAAGATTTTACTACAATATTGTTGTTGTATGCGTTGTTTTGTACGTTTTTTAAAATGTTATTCCAATACTAAGGAAATTGGAAATTGTTTTTAGAAAACGTATAAAAATTTGAATGCAGCTGGATTCGAACCCACACTTCTTGTTTACCGTCCAAGCGTTCTCAGCAGATTTGCCTTTTTCACCGGTGTTTGCTTGTTGTATAGTCATAAAAAATTTTTTTAGTAAATTTATAAAAATCTGTCCAAGCATTCGCACCCGCATCCGCATTTGAGCGCCGAATTCTGTGATCAATTTTTTATACACTTTCTTAAAAGTGTTTTTTCCTAACTGTGTGAATAACACTTTAAAAATGTTAAAATACTGACATGTTTATGAATGACTGACGATTTTCAAGTAGTTGGCCCTTAAATGAGCTTTTAAAGCCATACAAAATATTATGAGCTTGATATTTCATTTGTGATACTAAATAATGAAGTAATACAAAGTGGAACCTTGTGAACCAAGTATTATAATTTATGACACTCTAGGTGACCGTAGGACTCGAAAACGCTACTGTCGTATTTGCCCAGAAACATGCCTGTAACTGTGCCAAGTATCTGTGTCTGTCAGTTATCATTCACTACTAATGGTAGCCCATAATTGTAGCTTGTCATATTAGATACTATTAGTTTAATAGGTTAATATATTGCTTTAATTTGTGATGTGCAATGCACATCTCAAGACTACTCGACTTTTTACAGCATGTACCGCCCGCTACAATGTACAACTCCTGCAAAATAAATAACTGTTTTTAAATAGATGCCTAGATATTATTGAGCCCGTCGCGTCTCAGTGGGCGACTAGTCGTCTGAATGTAAACGCGATCAATTGTGGGTTCGATACGCACTCGGGGGGAATGATCGTTATTTAATTGTTTTCATTTTAATGCTCTGGCGTACGGGATTAAGCGCAGCGCTTAGGTGCGTCACTCAACACGCATTGTTTTGAACTCGGGCGGAAAGCCCGGGAGGTCGGAGTGTCTTGACAGTAGGTTCTCTCTGGCCAACCCTGTTATAAGTTATATATTAATAGTTTTTTAATGAGTTATTCACATATTGAGATAAACGTTAATTAGATAACGTGTAAAGTTTTGAACGTAGCGGGATTCGAACTCACGCCTATTGGAAACCGTACAAGCGCTCCATCTAATAAAACATACGTTTTACAACCACTAAGACGTAGACGTCTCAATGGTTGTAAGACTTTTAAAGTTTACTAGAACTTTTGAAATTATACTTTCGTAACGTAATAACTTTGTTTTTGGAAACTATCATCCTTTTCTATATTCCAATTCAAAATATCCTTCATTCAAATAGACTTTTGTATCGTCGAATAAGCATAAAGCTACCACCGGCTCGGAAGGCAGTTCTGCTTAGAGAGTACAGTGAGCCACAGACAAACTCAACAGTTGCTCTTTTCAAATACAAAAGTTACAATTTTATAATTTAATACAGTGGTAGCAAACCTGCACCAAACTCAAATCATATTACTTCCACGCATTTTTATCGTTTAAACATTCTTCTACAGAGTAATAGGTTTTACTTATTAACATTGTTTATATGTAATTTGGTCGTTATAAACCATTTTATATGAAAATTCAAATTGGCTATTACAAGCACTTTCGAATCAAGTCAATCAACATAAAATGTTTCATTTACACATTTAACAATTAAGGATTTTTTTTATTTCGTTAGGATTTTTAAAGATGTTTTCTTATACATCTTCAGGATGTCCGTGAAATGGAGCGCCGGAAGCGTGTGGAGGCGCTCATGTCGTCCAAGCTCTTCCGCGAGGAGTTGGAACGAGTCTTGGACCAGCAGCTGCACGAAGGCAATGATGCTCCTCTCCTGCAGAGGATCAGGGAGATGGTTGGAGGTCGCTTGCATACTGGGAGTCTTAGGGTATGTTTCTTAAAATCCAAGAAGTTAACTTATGATTTTTTTTGTATATATTCACGTTTAAACGTTAAGTAGTTTAGTCGACATGTTGAAAAATATGAATTTTAGCTAATTACTCAGGACTATTTACCATAAGTAACAATTTTATTACTATTTTCTAATACAAGATTTAAATTTGTAACTCGAGATAACAATTTTATTTCCATTTTCCGTTTTCAAACAAGACCTTTTTATGTTCTGCTTTCTGAAATTTCAAATAATATGTTCCATCATCAGGGTCCCAGTTGCGTGCTCCCTATCAACGATATCCGAGGTATCGAGGGTGTTGGGTACGAGAAGGGCGAGAAAATCCTCCGATGCAAGTTGGCCGCTGTCTACCGTTTGGTCGATCTCTTTGGATGGACTCAAAGTGAGTGGCATGGTTGTTATTTTCAGATTATTTAAGTTTATTGTGTTTTATTAGATGATTCTAATTTTAGATGAAATATTATTATATGAGCTGAATTATTTTTTCGCTTGTACAGTTGAACGTGATGGTTGTGAATTCAAATTTTATTAGTGGAATGTCAGTTCTTGTTTGGTTCTAACGCAAGAGAGTCAATCCACAAATATAAAACACATGAGTGAAATTATAATATGCAAAATACTTATTGTATAGAAAGTGATGTAATTTTTTTAAATATTTTTGTCCTTTTTGTCAGCGGGCATCAGCGGTCAGATCACTGCACGCCTGAACACAGCAGTGGAGCAAGTCCTGACAACCCCTCGAGGTCTCTTGCCCCACGAAGTGACCGCCTCGTCGCTGGTCAAGGTGGACATGCAGGGGGTCGTCCAGGATCAGGGCACCACCAACTTCCCTGTCAACGTTGAGGGTGAGTTTTGGTGAATGTTTTTGGGGAAATATTTTTGGATATTGGGTTTTATTTAATGTTTAAAGTTGTATAAAGTATGAAAAATAAATTAAAAAGTATATATTTTTTGACAACATTCATGTTTTACAATTAATAGTTTATTAATTTCAAAATAATGTAGGGTGTGAATTGACGTTGTCCTATCGAGACAGCATGTGCTACCCAGACTTCATATCTGTGTTTGGGCAAATGCAAAGTGATGCCCTAGGTCTTCTTCACTTGTTCTTTAAAACGAGATTTTTGTATATCCTATATATTAGTTGCAAAGAGTCAATATAACAAGATTCCCTCCGAACCTCTCCAACATACAAAGGTTGCCTGGAAGAGGTTCCAGGCAACCTTTGTATGTTGGAGATATATAAAGTGATTGTAGGCAGTATACTATAGGATATTTACATATATAAAATATTAAAAGTGTATTTTATTACTACATACTGTAAAATATATATGGTAATTTTTAAAAACAATAGCTAAAATTAAACTTTTGGGGGGCACCTTTAATAGTAAAGTAATTTGGGAAAAAGTAAGGAAGTTTCACATTGACGTGTGTGTGGCGTGCAGGGTTCTCGCTGCACGCGTCGGTGCACGCGGCGCGGCCGGACGTGCGCTGCGTGCTGCACGTGCGCTCGGCGGCCGCGCTGGCGGTGTCGGCCACGCGCCGCGGCCTGCTGCCGCTGTGCTGCGAGGCCGCGTTGCTCGGCGACGTCGCCTACCACGCGCTGCCCTACGGTCAGTACTCACCCACCACTACACCTTTTTTTTGTTTTTTTGATTGCAGCAATATTCTGACTTGCATTTTCGATGTTGTACCAAGATATAAGTAATTGCGAAGTTGTAGTAACCTCGGTTCTACCACGCATGTATGGCTTACCGATTGGAATAAAAACTACGAAGGAGCCCAAAGGGTCGAACATGTTCAGAGAATGAGTGAAAGTAGCAGACTGGTACACTTTTTTTTTATCTTCACGTTCTTTCCCGCATAGCAGGTTAGTCAAAGAGAACCTAGTGACGATATTCCGTTCTCCACTTAACATCGCGTGCAACTCGATGCCGCGCTTTGTTTTTTGTACCAGAGCGGTAAAATGAACATCGATGCGAATCGAACCCAAAACTAATCGGGATTTTAGAGTCAGATGCTCTGTCAGTACGCCGTGATCGCCCTAATTTTTTTAACCAATGCCAAAGGCAGACCAAGAGTCTGGCGTAATTTAATGGAATGGAATAACCTTGGTCAATTCGTGGATCAAACTGAAAAGATGTTCTGGACTCCAAACTAATGTAATTTTCTACTTTCCAGGAGTTCTTGATAACGAGGAGCGTGACAAGCTGGTCCGAGCCCTCGGCCCTCACGCCAAGGTGCTGATGCTGAGCGGCGGCGGCGCTCTCTGCTGCGGCGCCACCCTGGAGGAAGCCTTCTTCCAGGCCAAGAACTTGAACGCGGCGTGCGACGTCCAGCTGCGCTTGGCTTCACTCCCCTTGGATGAGCTGACGCTGTTGGATGAGGAGACTAGGCGACAGGTAAAGCGGTGTATTCTTGTAAATTTTATTTGTTGTTTTTAGGATTTAGTCATTTTAGTGATGTTTCTAAATAGAAGAACTATTTCTTTTCTAAATTAAGCTACGTTAGTAAATTAAGTTTACAAATTAGGATACTTAGTAACAAGTGACCACGATGTTTAAAATGTATATTTTATGTAAATGGGTCTAATTTAATTTGTAGTTCAATTTTTATATATCGTGATTTTCTTTTTATAATTTTTCATCCATTACATCTGAACTAATTAATAAATTCATATATTTTTTCCCCTACCAGATGTTCGAATCGTCCCGCAAGCCGCCGTCTGACGCCAGCAAGTGGCGGGTCGGCGGTGAGGAGTTCGAGGCCCTGATGAGGATGCTTGACAACGCCGGGTTCCGCACCGGATACATATATAGACATCCGTTGGTCAAGGTATTGGCTAACATTTTTAAGAAATTCGTAATTAAACTTTGAACGCAAAAGGATTGTGTGTTGAGTAACGGAACACAACTCTGCGTTTGCCCACGATAATCTCAGAGACGGCTTAACTGATTCTAATGCTATTTTGAAATTGTTTTGTGGTAAACTTCTCTTAACATTTAGTATTTATTTTATTTGAAACGATTCATAAATAAAGTAACAACCATTTAAATTAAAAAATTTAAGCAAACTTTGTGATTTAAATGAGAACGCGGGCGGGTGAGAAGACGAAATAATTTAGTCGTGTAGTTAACGCACTCGAAGCCACGAGAAGGTCGAAGCCACGAGCGGGTTTCCCCGCGTTGAAATTGAACCCGCGAACATCGCGTTTACAATTAATTATAGATAAAAAAATATATAAACACTATTATTATGTCCTTTTTATAACTTACTGCATGTTTATTTTTTACTAAAGATAGCGGCTGACTGTTAAAGCGGTGGTTGCGAAGCAATTTGAATTTAAATATTATTATATTTTAATTGTTTTCATTTTCGCCGACACCGACAAAGAGCACGGTGTTGAGTTACGCTACTCAAAACAGCCAATGTCTCGATCGGCGAAAACTGGAAAACGGGAGTGTTTTACTGAAAGCGACCTGAAGCTGAAGAAAATTGTGATGTATTGTTTATTACTTTCTTTAATTTTTGTTCTTTCTTTTGTGTAGAACGACGTTCCTAAGCCCAAGAATGATGTGGAAGTGCCGCCGGCCGTCTCTTCCCTTGGATATCTTCTGGAAGAGGAAGAACTGTACAAGCAAGGGTAAGTGGAGGGAGATTTGGGAGGAAATGGACTAAAAAAAATTTTTTTTGCTAGCTTAATAATGTATTTTATTCTTAATAATCATTTTATTTTTTTGTTTATTAAAAATAAAAAAAAAAGTAGCTGGACTGGAATCCGTTCCTTTAGTTTATGGTCCAAGCGTAGGGTAGCGTTTCAGGGTAGGCTGAGAGAACCTAGTGTCAAATGCTTGTTGAGTGGCGGAACTCAACGTTGCGCTTTGTTATAGGTACCAGAGTGGAGAAATGATAATAACTTAATCAAAACCATTCATCCGATTGCCCACAATCATCGCGTATACATTCTGGCCTTATAGGTCTTTACAGTGATGGCCTTATAATTGATATATGTGTAATGTTTAAAACTGTTTTATTTCATTAAACTAATCTGATCTGATTATTGACGAAATATAACGTCTTTGGTTATTCCATCACTCAGTAATATTTTAAGTGACTGGTCACTACGGGCGTCTCTGAAACCTTAACTTGAACCTGAAAATTAGGCTAAAAACCTCAAATTTTCTATACATAGGTTGTGGAAGAAAGGCACGGGCAAGGCTGGCGAGCGCACTCGCTGGCTGAACTCACCCAACGTCTACCAGAAGGTCGAGGTCCTCGAGACCGGCACCAGCGACCCAAAGAGGATCACCAAGGTAGAATACGTGAGGGTTGAGGCCGAGTAGAGAGAGTTTTAAATGTCAAGGGGTACATGATACCCCTTAGAAAAAAGATGAGGAAAAAGTGTGTTAAGTGGTTTGGTGCTTTGCGACTTGTTAGGATTTTTTCTTATATTGTTTTTTTTATTTCTTGATGTTAGAGGGAAGTTGGGGATAATTGGGCAGGTTTTTTTTTTGAGTGATTTTTATTCTTTTCTTTTGAGTTTAGCTTTTAGGGATACAGATTTTTTTTTTTATGTATATTATAACAAGATGTTGGTAGTCAATTTAGTTATTTTCTGCGTAAAGAATTAAAATAAATAAATAAAGATTCTTTTAAAAAATATATATCAAGTCGCAAAGCATAAAACTCCAATTCTATATTTTTATTTTGTGGGTTCTCTCTCGAGCACCTGAGAGTGGAGAGATTGTAGAACCCATTTATAAATATTTATTTAAAAAAAAATACGTTTAAGTTTTTTTCTGTATATCAGTTTTTGTATAGTGTCATTTTTTTTTTCAACTAAGTGTAGTTTTTCCTTCGTATATACAGACTAACCTGTGTGTTCTATCTTTGCTTGAATGCTTGATATTATACCAAAATAATAGAAATAGGTTTTATTCCCTTCCTAATATTAGATATATTGGTAGGAATAACTTTTAACTTGTGCTCATTAATTTAAAAAAAAATATTATCGTAATATTTTTTGTAGTTGTGTCACAGAATTACGTAACTTTTTTTTACTAGGACGGATTATATTGTCGATGTTCATTTACAATTCCTATACAGCTGTTTGATTATTAATATTTTAATTTAATATATTTTTTGGAGAAAGAAATCAATCCAAATGTTTAAAGTAGAACATTATAGTAGTTCTTAGATGTTTAAAATATTTATATTATTATTATAATATCGCTAAATTTAATGGCATTTATTAAAAAAAAGAAAAATAAACTAATCAGTAGTCTCTTTAAATATTGTTAATTAGACCTCTAAATTGTAGGCATTATATATTTTTTGTAATATTTTATCTGTATTGAGATTCCTTATTTTATTACTAGCTATGTAATTGAAAAAAAAAAACAATTATTGTCGTCTCATCTGTCGTTATTGAAAAAAAAAGAACAATTTTCATTTTCATAAAATTCAGTACAATGTCTTAAATCTTGTTCAAAAACAAAAAAAAGACAATGCAGACAAAATCTCGTGCAGTAGCTAGTAAACATTTAAACATTCCTTTATATTAAATAATTAAAATAATAATCGATGAATTGCCTTTTTTTCTATAGTCGCGCAAATTGACGTTTTCTTTTGACATTTCGTTTTTTTTAACTGTCACCGAATCGATTTAGTCTTAAATTATATATATATTTTTTTTATAGATTTATATTAGGATAAGTGAAACATTTGCTATTTATGTGTATTTAAAGATAATTATTGTGTAGGTTTTTTGTTTGACAAAAACTTTGTTCATTTCAAACTAATGTTATCTTTGCCCAAAAAAAAATCAAATAAATATGGCACTGGACGTACAAGTTTTTGCCAAAATTAAAAAAAAACTGCTTTGAAATATTTTTTGTGCTTATAGAAATATATATATATTTAATTATTATTAAAGATATATTTAAAAAAAAGTAACATCTATTCTTTTTTAATCACACACGAAATGCTATTGAATTCGTATTTATTTTTTTAAATGCTGTGTTTTTGTTTGAATTGTGACTAATACAATAATGTTTTGCAGTGGGTGGACGCTAACAACGAAGAGGTAATTGTGCCGCCATTTTTTTTTTAACGCTCTTTATTTTCTATTCCTATATATTAGTAGGTTCTGGGTTTCTTTTTATATTTTAGCTTGAAATTGGGTATTTGACAGATTTTTTTCACACACACACAGACTATATGTATTATATATTTTTTATATAATAAATGATTTTTATGTATGTTTATATTTTAGTGGACGATTTGAACCCGTGTCTTTAGGATGCTGACCACTTACGGCAATAAACTGTATGTCGCATATACAAGAGGCGTGATATTTTCAATGTACTTATTTATGATTTCATTAACCATTAAGGCAATCCTGGCGCAGTTTGTCAGCGTCTGACTGTAAACGAGATTGGTTGGGGGTGCGAAGCCCGCTTAAGCGCGGCGTTTAGCTTCACCAATTGACATGCAATGTCTCGATTTCGGGCAGATTTTGGGAAAAGGAGTGTCCTGACTGAGTTCTAATCCGGGGAAAAGCGTGATTTATTTTCTTATCCTAAGCGTGTAGTGATATTATAAAATGGCTATTATATATACAAAGTTATTATATATTTGTGTAATTTTTATATGTCAAATATCCAATTTAACTTAACATTTCCGGTGCGGGGTCATACCAGTCATAATACTAGATTTCCTATTAACATTTTCCACACAGCAGTCGATTAAATTTAAAAAAAAAGCTTTTTTTTAAATTCAACAGCATTTCATAACTTCCCTGGTGGATGAAACTTTTTAAAAAAAAATTTCATCTTATTATAAAGAACACATCGAGTTTGTACAGTGTTGGGCAAAAGAATGATTAGTTAAAATGTTGCCATATAAGAAGAACCTTTTCCTGCACCTCATTGTTTTTTGTTATTTATTTTCCTTTTGCAACTCTTGGATCATCTTGTCGTTTTTTGTTAATAAAATAGCTGACTTTCTTATTTGAATGCTCATTGAGTTGTTAGCTTTGCATGGGAATATATTTTATTTATTTATTTTTTTAATTAAAAAACATACTGTACATGCTCGATGATACCAGGATGAAAACGCTTTTTCTATCGCACTACTTCTTTCCTCAATCTATCAATCGATCAATCAACTAACCCGTTCCTTGCTTTAATTATGAAATGGCAACATTTTACTAATTTATTGTATTTTCTTTTCCCTAAACGGTGATCGTGGGTTCGACCAAAAATAATGACAAAAATATGGTGAAATTTTGTGACAATGTGGAATAAAAGTGGATTCAGGACGGTTCCCCGGCGCACTCCAGTACTCCGGTGAAAATTGACACTCTTCAATTTGTGCCTATAAATACTAATCCTAAAGAATTCAAGAAATTACAACAACAGGTATGTAATATTTTTGAATATATAATTTAATTAATTTATAACATTAATATATAATTATTTGTCTTCTAATTATATTAATATATAATTATTTGTAATCTGTACATTTTGTTCTTCATATTCTTTTAGTTATGATTTTTGAAAAAAAAATTATATTTGTGTTTTTTAAATTTATAATAACAAATCTCAGTCTAATACTGAAAAATAACAAAAATTATAACAGATTAAAGAAAACCGTCGCGCGGACAAAATTAGTGCTGGCCCACAATCTCATATCCTAGAGGGTGTGACTTGGGACGAGGCCTCTAAGCTGGTGGGCGAAGACGCCGTCAACACTCATACTGGAGATCATGTGGTAAGAAATTATAGATAAATAATAAAACAACAATTTAAATCATACATTTATGCAAAGTTTGGGAGACGCGGGCGTTTGAAAAAACGAAATGGTTGGAATTGGAACCCCGAGTGGATCGCTACTTTTATATATATATGCTTAGCCCGTCGTGTCGTTTTTTGACAGCGTCTGGCTATAAACTGAATGAAGGAATGATTATATTTTAATTATTTTCATTACTCTCCTCTGGTAGTATAATGGTAAGTGTAGTGTTTAGCTCTGTTATCTGTGTGTTTGTATATAAAAAACATTTTGGATCTGGTGATAAAGTGAAGATAGAACAGAAAATATTCAAAATAAACATTGATAACATTTTTTTTATCGAAAAAAAATCAATAAGCGTATAAGAATTTCTAGTGTGTTTTTCCTAGATGAGCGCGGGTTTAAAAAAGTTAAAAACTGTGTAGGTCCTAATGGGCGCAGCGTCCAAAGGCATAATCCAACGCGGCTACCAGCACAACGCGGCGGTGTACAGCGCGCCCTACGCGCGCAACCCCTTCGACCACGTCACCGACAACGAGATCGACGAGTACCGGCGCACCGTCGAGAGGAAGCAGCGGCACGACTGTGAGTGCAGTGCGGAGAGAGAGAGAGAGATAGAATGGCTAACTTTGTTCAAGAGTAGTTTTTTAATAATTGTGTCCACACTTTCAGATGACACGGACATTTCCGAGTCGGAGGCGGTGAGCGCCGCGCAGGTCACGTCTCCCAACACCGCGCCTTCCGATACTGAAGATGAGTCGCGTGATGGTATGTTGTGGCTTTTTGTTTTTAATAGAAACTGAATTCATTTAGTTAATCATTATTGTTTTTAATATTTTGCTAGCTCGAAGGACCTAAATTTTAAATATATTGCAAAAGCGACATTTTGTTAACAATTTCATTTTTGGTTATTTGGTGGAACTCAACGCCGCGTTATGTCTCATCCTCTGACGAGAGATTCTACGACCATCACATGTTCCAACCTTCTATATTTCTATATATGAAAATTGAACCCCACGATATGATTTTGAAACACTACACCCAAATGTAAGCTTAAGTTACAATTAATTTTATTCTAGTTATTGATTAACATAAGTTAAATGTTGTTTTAAGTAATCGTAGTTTAAAGTAATAATATATAATAATATATATATATATATATATACATATGTGTGTGTATGTAATATTAAAAAAAATGTTAAACAGATTTTAATGCAATTTTTTTAGAACAACGCGTTCTCCGGATAGAGACGAAGCAAGCGCCAGTGCGCAGTCAGCCGGAGGTGGTTCTGAGTGATGGTAAGAGAGAGAGAGATATATATATATATATATATATATATGTATATAATTTTTCTCTTTTTTTTGAGCATTTTTATTTTTTTTCTTTAACTTGTTTTTTCGTTAGATGCATGCTACCTTGAATATACGCATCTTAGTTTGGTCTAGATTTTGTACTAATTAAGTTAAGTTTTGGCTAATCTGAGTTTTGTGCTATAGATCATATGTATTTATCTATACATAAATAAAATTAATAAAATTACAGTGTCTATTATGTAATATTAAAATTAGTGACTTTCACTCTCAGACAGCGGATGTAATGTGGTGTAACTTAGGTTACTTTTATTTTAGAATTCGACACGAACGAGGACGCGGGTACAGCTAGTGTAGGTTTATAATGTTTGTAACCACCTTAGCGCAATGGGACAGCGTTTGAATGTAAACGCGATTGGTTGTTGGTTCGATACAAGCTCGGGGGTACTACAAACAAAATGTAAACGAGTCTTTGTTATAATTGTAGTAAAGAAAATATATAGTTTAAATAGTTTCTCCCACTGTCTTGGGTCAACTTATAAGGCCGCGGTCCTAGAATTTTTTATTTAATTTTACCTATTTTTTTTTATTTAACAGTACTTGAATTAGCCGAACCAATTTAAAAGTTTAAATCTAGATCTAGACTCTTATTGATACCTTAGTTCATTTGTGACTAATTGTTTGATCTTTACTACTTTTTCATATTATTATTTCATAAGAGTTGTTGACTTTTGCTTGTTTATTTGCTTTCAAATTGAACATACGAATAGTGTGCTTAATTAAGATCAAAATATTTACAGCCTAATTTTGTTTTTTTTTTGTGTAATAATTTGTAGCAAAAGTCGAATTACTCTTTTCTTAGTTTTTATTTATGCAAATGCATACATATAAAGTAGCGTGCATGTACATTTTTTAGTGGACACCACAGATTTCTTGGCCGCGGAGCGCGACCACGCCGATAGGACTAGAGGTTTGTCTTTGTTATAAACCTTATTTTTTTTGTTATCTGTATTTTTTCAGTGTTACTTGCAAAAAAACTTTTTTTGCATTTTTATTTTTTTTGTTTTAGTTTCTAAGAAAAAGAGCATTGCTTTTCTTTTGCAAGTAATAAAAAGCATGCTATGCACGTTTTCTTTTTCAATTTCAACACGTGCACAGATAAATAATAATTATATATTAAAATTAATATTTAATTTACTAATTTTTTTAACAATTATTCTTAACAAATTAACTACATTTGTTATATATTTCTCTCTCTCTCTATATGTATATATCCCCATTATAACTTTCCCAATTATATTTTACCCCATATATATACATACATTTAACAAATTGTCCCCAACAAAGATTCTCGGGATCCGAACCTGCTATCCGACGACGAGGTGTTCCTCGATTCCGCCTCGTCCGTTCCGTCAGGCACTTCCTCAGTGCCAGTGCATGTCCCTGCCATACAAGGACCAGTTGTCGTCAGACAGTATACTGTGCAGGGTCCCGTTGGGAGAGGTGAGAGCGAGGAGGGAGATGGTGGAGAGGGAGGTGGGAATAAATTGTAAGATCGGAAGATGAATAATGTGCGAGAGGGGGAGATAGGAGATGATCAAAAGAGGGATGAGATGTGGGAGATGGCGTGTGTGGGGGAGGGAGGGAGAAAGATAGATGTACTGAAGAAAAATTAAGGACGTTGAAATAGAGAAGAAATATGCTTGTAGATAGAGATAGCTAGATTTTTAAATCTACCTATCTCTACCTATAAGCCAATTTCTATGTTAAAATGGGAAAATGAATAAAAAAGCGATGAGTTATAAAAAAAGGTGTTTGGATTTAGAGTAAAAGATGACGGAAATAATATAAAGCGTATGAAGAGGGAGATTAATAATAGTTTGTGTATGAGCGGCGGGAGAAAGATAGATATAAGGCGATACAGGCCATGACATGACATGGCCCTGAGACAGCGCCTGAATGTACACTCGGGGGAATGTAGATTGTGTGAAAGAGATAGATGGATGTTATCAGTTGCGATATAGGGAAAAGGTTGTGAAGTGATTGTAAAGTTTGATACTTAGTGTAAATGAATGTTTTATTGTTTTTATTATATATAAAAAAATAAGTTATTTATGTGCGAAAGATTTTTACATAGAGTATTAGCAGGTGGTAATGTTTTGAAGAAGAGAGGAGAAGATATTATGAAAGGAAAATGTCTTTTAGTAAGTCAATGTTGCTAGCTTTCTAGAATTTGTATTCGTTTGTTCTTCATTAAAATCATTACTTGTTAGTAGCTAGGTTGGTGTCCTGTGACCCCTCATACGTTATGTCATCATTATAGCCATCCTATTATATTATCTTTTGAAGTATTTGTATGTATGTAATTGTTTATTGTTTTATGTTTTTGTATATATTTGTTTGTTTTCTTAATATATTATATTGAAATTTCGTATTAAATTAAACGATAGGGAACACTTTTTTCTGTGCGTTATGAACGTGTAGCACGATTAACTCTTACCATGTTTTTTGAGGGTATAAAATACGAATTCCGTCTTTTACAAAAAAATATGGAATTTCAGTACAATATAAATGTCACTTGCTAAATAATCCTAGATTTTACTAACACTAACACCACTTAATCCCTAACAGGTGCGAACCTAACTGAAAGTAACGAAGCTATCTCATCTCACAAGCGCTCGCTTCACAAATATTCACGAAATCTAAATTTCTCCAATGTCCTAACAAAATACGAACCAAACAGACATCCACAATGTAAAATTAGTCTAAATCATAAACTTATCGAAGAAAATGCAATCGCTGTATATAATCCTGGTAATTTAAGTAGTCGTTCTAGTTTATACTCAGTTTCGTCAATAGAGTGGGATAGTAAGGTGGATTCTCCTTTTCGAACTCGTTCGTTGCCTCGTAAGTGTAAAAGAGATAGCACTAAGCTGTTCAGAAATAGATCTCACAGTAGTTTTATAAATTCATATATAAAAGACCCTGAGCCAATACACTTTCACGTACCAAAATGTAATTCGTGCGGAACAATCATTTCTTCTTATCCAAAACGATCTGCGAAGGATAGTCGCTTCAAATCTAAATACTTTTCAGCGGATAATATATTTCAGAAATGTATAGATGAGATTGAATTTGATAATGTTAAAATTAAAGATTTTAGTGAACCAATTTTAAAAACATCAGTTGTGTCGGAATTTGTAGACAGTCAAGAGTTTAATGAAGATAACTATATAAGTGATATAGGGAGTGGATTTGAATCTACTACTCAAACTGTTATTTTAAAAGATAATACTAAAAATTATAAAAATGAATTTAAGGAATTTGATGTAATTGATAAGAAAGGAAGCCTTGATGAAGCTAATGTAGAAACTGTTAAGTCCTTTAATGATAATTGTAAAATATATAAAGCAATGCCTGCCGAAATTGTAGAAAAAAATATCGACGATGATAATATGATCGATTTATCCTTAGAGTCGACGGAAGGTGAATATCATAGCTTTACTGATGATTTGGAGTTCGTACACGCTGTTTATGAAAGTCCTGTTAGGGATCTTGTAGAAAAAGATATAAGAGATTACTCGGTGCCAATAAATTTCTATTGTGATGACTATATCAGAAAAGAGAGTCCGAGGAAATCCCCAAAAAAAATTATTGATATATCCAAAAAGAGTATTTTGGAACCAATTTTAGAAGAATCTAAAGTTGGTGTTAGTGATTCGTCCAACGGTTCAAGTAACAATGAATCCAATGTAAATAAAACACCTAGGAATATTTTAATAGAAGATGTGTTGACAACATCTAAGGCTCTTGAAGAACAAAGTAAAGATAATATCAATTTAACTCTGAATGAAGATCAAACTAAAGCAGACGTTAAAGGGGATAGTAGTTATATAAATATAGATAGACTTAGTTCTCTTAGCGGACTAAGTTCCGTTCCAAGAGTAAGTCTAGATTCTTCAGAAGAATTTGAGAAATATGAAATTATAACAGATATTGTCACATCTATATTGCATAGAATCGATCTTGTTATAGTTGAAAATAAACTAAACGTTTCACGCGAAATAAATACTAAAGATATAAAAGATAAAGATGAATATTTTTCCATAACGCAAATAGTTAAAGATATAGAAAAAGATATGTATCTTAATGAAACAGCTTTAACGGAAACAAGTGAGACGGATGCTGAAAGTGCGCATAAGATTGTTGAGGCTGTAATGTATTATATCTTTGATTCAGTCTTTCATATTTACGCACGAAATGAGAAAAAAAATAAAACAAAACATGTAAAAAATGTGATAACAGTAGTCGATTTAGAAGATATTTTATTTACAACATCACAGAAGTGGCTTAATTTTTATGATGAGTCTCTAAATTGGGAAAATGTATCATTAAATAACGAAGACATTTCAAAAATATCTGATGATTTTAAATCTGAATCTTTAGAAACTGTTAAACTTAATAAAACTTATGTGATCGACAGAGCTATGAACACAGCGTTCATCGGTGATGAGTTTAGTTTATTTCGAGGTGATATTTTCAAACAATGCACTGAATCGCCGATCAAACACGCTGAAAATAGTTTCGTAGGTGATGACTTGAGTGTTCTTTATGAGAAGGATGATACAATTTTAGGTTCACCGTTCGTTAAAAAAGCTAATATTATACAAATGTCTCAAACAACGCACGTTGGTGGTATCAAATACTGGCTCTCTTTTGATGATACGCTACCGTGTGATGAATCGAAATATAAAAAAAGAAGGAATAAAGAATTACCAAGCTTTCTAAGAGTTGATTTCAATGATACAAGCGAAGTTACTGATAACTTTAATGATAAATATGAAGTTAATGATGACAGCGAAACGAATAATGATTCATGCTTAACAGAAACGTGCTCTAATTATAATACGTGCGAATCCAATTCGAGAATAGAAAATAGTGTTGAAATTGATTGCGCTGAAAGAGTAAAATTGTTGTTTGATTTGAGAAGGAAATGCAAAAGATTGTATTCAACATGGCCGTCGTATGAGCACGCGTTGTATTTTAAAATGTTATCTAAATTTAGACACAGTGAGAGTCTAGATTTAAGTGATTTTAACTGTAAGTTAGACAGTAGTTTTTAGCTTGACACTTAATTAAAATGGCGTCAGCGTCTGAGTCTCTAGTCGCGAATAGTTGTGCGCGGCGTTGAGTGCCGCCACTCAACACTGCAATGTCTTTAGAACAGAGTGACCGGACACTACTCGGTTATCTTTAGCTTTAAAAAAATATATATTCAGAGTACACGTTCAAAATTGATACGTGTTTATTATTATTATTACGAGTATAACATTCAAACATTTATTGATTTAAAATTTTGTAGTTTTGTCTATGGTTCGTATTCTATTTAATTTTATGTGAATATGTAAAATGTATTTTGATTTGTATTCGTTTTTTTAAATGTTGCTTGTCTATTGTTTACTTTTAGTTTTGGGAGATTTTTTTATATAAGCTGTGTGATGTTGTAATTTATGAACAAATTTAAAGTTTGTTGATAAAACAGTTTTTATTCGCCTTTTTTTGCGCTTGTCAATAATTATGAGTAAGAATTCATTCCAAAGAATGTGAAATATTAAAAAAAATAATTCTTGTCTGACAGCGTAATAACGTTTCCGCGAAATTTCTAGAAAAAGTCTAAATATGAAAGACTGCAGTCTACACATTGAAGATTGAGACTAAATAGTGATTTTACGTATTTTTTTTTTAATTTTTGTGGTACTTTTTAAATAACATGGCTTATATAGAAAAATCTGCAGAATTTATGGAAAATGCTTCCCGAAAATTCCATAACTTTATATAAGTGTTTGTTTTCTCTTTTGTCTTTGTAAAAAGCTTGTTTTAATATTGTTATGTTCTAATACATGTGTCGCTTGCATTATTGTTTTTATTTGAATTGTATATATTTTTTTCTAACTACCCACTTAACTACGAGATAAAAAAATATTAAGATCTTTTGGTTTTCGCGATTTTTACACATTTTTCTCCATTTTTACATTCTACCTGTTAAGTGTTCACGTCGGGTTTTCTAAAATATATTTTTGAATAGAAAATAGTTTCATTTTAAAATATTATCTAAATCATTAGGTATAATATTTAATTCCGTTATTATTTTAATTAATTTATTAACCTAATTTTTTTATATGATTTCCTAACAGTTGTATGTGGGTAGTTGCAATGTTTTTGCATAAAGTTCAAAAAAGTTGCATATGAAAAAAGTTTTCGGCTTTTTTGGTTGGAATGTTATTTTTTAACGCATGCTTAGCTTTCGGTTGGTTTCGGCAACGAAGCTTGCGGCGGTCGAGCAAGGGTAAGTCGTTTTCAAGTCATTGCGTTTTGAGTGGCGGTACTAAACGCCGCGATTCGCCTTGAAACGAAAGTTATTTAAATATAACCACTCTCTTGATAGGAAAACGAACCCACTAGCATCGTGTGCACAGATAAACCATAAATGTACGTGCTTTTTATATGTGATACTATTTTACACCTTTTTCTTTTTTTTAATATTAAATATGTAGTATTTCACATTGCTGTAAACAATGTGTATTTAATATTTATCATAAATACATAAAAAAACGTACCGGAAATTGAACCTACCTTTTGGACGTGGTCCTACGTCCATATGTGTTCAGTTGGCAAAGTTAATTACAAACAATGATCTTAATTTGTGTTGTTATTTTGTGAACTAAATGTATGTTTCACTTTTTTTATAATTTTAAATGTTTCTTTTTTTTATTTGGATTCGAAAAAAAATAGCTATTTTTAAATTTTTTAGGCGAACACACTGTGAACGGCGACCATTCTGATGCCCATCAAAGTACATTCTCGCATAGCAGTAAAGAGGTAAAACCAGTTTTTTACATTTGTTATATATTTTTTTAAAGTGTTGTTCACACGTTCAGGACTTTGAAAAATATTCTTCACGCCTCATGGTTTCCACATGGATAAGCCATGCGTTCAAGCGCTTAGCGATAAGAACGCTTGGACGGTTTCCAAGGCGAGGGTTCGAATCCCGCTTCGCTCAAATCTTCTATCTATAACAGATTGTTTAAGAAACAAAGGTGCATGGCATAAAAGGTACAAATAATATCAAATACAAAGAAATTTATAAATTAGTGGTCAAGAATTATTTTAAAATTCCTCAAAAAAATGTAATATCTGTAACCGAAATATCTGACAATAACGGTTAATCCGTACCAGTTTCATATATGAACCCGATACCGATATAGTATTCTTCATCATACATATAATAAAAATGTAACTGTTCGCTGTCTGTACATAAAAGATATATGAAAAAAATATTATTATATATTGGGGACATTTATCAATGTAATACAACCCAAAACTTTTAATTTTCTTTTTCTGTTTGTCTGTGATCTCAGATTGGTTAAATAGATTTGAATACAGTTTTGACTATTGTATTTTAGTAAGCTTCCCTTAATATTTAGTGTTTGTTTCGTTTCAATCAGTTCATGCATATAAAAGTTAAAACTGTTTAAATTATAAATTTAAGCCAAGTTTGTAATTTAAGTAAGAACGTGGGCGGGTTACAGATCGAAGTAGTTAAGTAGAGTTGTTTACGCAGGCAAAGCCGCGAACGGGGTGCTAGTCCCTAATACTTGTACTCAAATAGATAATTCTGCACCTAGGGCTCTCCGTCCAAGGAGGTGTCAACGGAAGAGTCTCCCAAGAAGGACAAAAAGAAGAAGAAGGGCCTCCGTACGCCCTCCTTCCTGAAGAAGAAGAAGGAAAAGAAGAAGGACAAGTCCAGCACGCCGCAACCCGCCTAGAGGTAACTAAGTACTAATTAGAATTTTTTTTTACATTTTTAAAATGTTATTCACACACTTAAAACATTGAAAAACATTTTTAGAAAACGAAATTCTAAGAATTTTGTCTACAGCGATGGTTACAACAAAAATAGGTTGTAATAAAAGCATATAAGAATTTCGACGTAGCGAGATGTTGAGCGGTCATAGTGCTTGGACGGTGAACAATGGACGCGGTTTCTAATTATATTTAAATTATTTTCATTTCTCCGCTACGCAATGTCTCGAAGTCGGGCCTGTCGGGTGTATGGAGAATGGAGTGTCTTGACACTAGGTTCTCTCTGACAATGTGGGAAAAAGCGTCAAGATGCAAATAATAAGATTTATCTCGTTAATGATCTCCTCCAAAAATAATTGACCTCAGTAGTTTTCTTAAATATATTTTTATTTTAATTAATAAAAGAGCTTGTGTTCTTTATCTAATATTATATAAATATTGTCTTGGTTTATTAGATTTATTTTGAAATGATGGAACAAAACGTGTTTACTGGGATCCTCTTGTAAAGTAATTAGTAACATCTTAGAAGGAAAATATAAAAAATATTAATAATATTGTTTAAAATTGCAATGCACATCATATTTTAACTATAGATTATAAATATTTAATGAACAAATTTTTGTCCACAGATAAAATTCAAAAACAACACTGCCATCTCGCTTTCAAAACGTAATTTAAGGGTTCAAAATTATCGCATATTATTATCGCTTCATACAAGATATTTGTGTAATTTCATGCATAACCCACCAAGCTTGAGCTCGGCCTCGCCCCGAGCACTAGGTTAGTCTCGCGGACGTGTTTGTTTCGTGATAACGCTCGTCGTCTCTTATGTGAAAACGCTATCTCTTATGACTTGCCACGTGTCTTAATAAAAAAAATAAAGCGTTTATGTCACCAGTACGGCGTGTCTGTTAGTTTTGAACGGAATTCTTGCTTTAGAATGTCGGATGTTAGCTGTTTGACTCGTTGATATTAAAATTAAAAAAAAAATCTATATAGATTTTTCAATTCTTAGTTACAAAGAAATTATGTTCAACGTATTATCTTATGAATTTTTATTATCAATAATTTTTATGACGAATGGCAACATTTTCTTTTAAAACTAACTGACGTTTCTTTTTTTTTTTTTGGTGCGTTTAATTGTAATTTTTATAATGGCATGTAATGCTTTCCATGTTCAGGGAATCCCCTTTGTGCTTGTATTGTAAATTGGTCAAGGTTGGTAAATATTAGATATATCCACACATACACATTAAAAGGCGACGTCTGATTTAAAATAAAGACCTAAACGGGACCATCGATCGTTAATTTATGAAATAATTGAAATAAACAGGTATATTCATGAAATTGAATCTATCATTTATAAACCTTGACCGTCCGACACCGCCATTGCACAGACGATATGACGGTTTCGGATATATATATATATGGAATATAAAATAATATATAGCGCTACGTTTGTAGATTTTAACTTATTCCTTATTTACTTTTTTAATTTTCATCTTTTTTCTTATTATTTTAAATTTCTTGACGTAAATCTTTTCAACATGGTGTCTTAGTAACGGCTTCGAATTTACGGAATTACCGAATACCTCACGCCTGCCATAAGTATTGTATCCGCCTTGAAAGAACCATGTTGAGAAAAGCCGCCGTATTAATAAAAAAAAGTAATTAAATAAAAATAAACAGCCTATATAATCTGTAGACGTAGTAATTTCCCTTATAACGTATCTCCCGTTTCTTTCTCGATTATAGGAAAAGAAAGGGACGGAAATCTAGCATCTTTTATTACTATGGCGGTGAGATTTTGTTCGGAACAAGGCCCATTTTGATGAAGCTTTTTATTTTTTAATATTTCCTTTTTTTTTGGGTCTCCACAATTTGACATTACCTAGAATAAGTCTAGCGTTGTTAAAATGACAAGTTGGTTTTTTATTGATACGTTATATGTTTGTTTGGCGATAGTGATGTTGGGTTTTTTACCTGTTACCTGAAAAAAAAATCGAGATTTTGGGATGAAAATTATATTGGACTGAGTTTTTTAAAGTGAAAATGAAATATGAAAATTAACTTTAATTTTAATTCATTGGCCATGTTTAATGAAACATTTGATATTTTTTACAAACATTTTTTTATTTTTAAATAAGCTATCTCAACTCTATCACCAATCAAGCTATAGGGTGTTCAGAAAAATCTGAATAGAACATTTCACAACACCCTGTGTTTATAAATAAAATATGTAAGTTAATTGTAATCTTTGAAGTTATCGACACCGGCATTTTATGCAATTTTGTGTATTTTTAAATGAAATAAATTATTAGTTTTAAAAAATCGAGACGTTTGATTTTTTCCTTCGTCACAATATTTTTAGGTTTTAGGTTAGTTTAGACTCAATGCGCATGTCTTTACCAAAATCAGTCTATTTTTTTTGATTGACTATTGTAATTTCAATATAATTTAATAATAGTAACACAATAATTTGTTATTTAGACATTGGACTGTATTTGGATTTTAATGGATTTTTTCTTTGGACTGAGTTCTAAAATTGGCGGGTTTTGGTACAAATATGGGAATTGTAACAAAAAAGTTACTTTGTATCATGTATTTTTTTATTTCTACAACAATATATGCTGTTTGAACGTTTATTATGGAATTTTTGGAGTTTTATTTTAACCTATTTTTTTTTTTTAATAAATGCTCTAAATGTAAGATTTGGGAACATTCTAAAAAATTATTAATATCAATTAGAGGGAGAGTTCGATCCATATTTAGTAGAATAATTATATTTAATATATTTTCATTTTTTCGCTCTGGTACAAAAATAAGCGCGGTGTTGAGTTCCGCTACTCGTACTCGTACTTCGTACCTTACTGAAAGGATTCAGCATGTTGCTATAAATAATGTAAAAACGTTCGTTTGCTATTTACAGATGGGTGTGCCACAAGAACCGATTTAGGGCCTTTCTTATTTTTAATGTATATAAACGATCTTCCGTTTTATGCTAAGAATTTACGCGATGTTGTGTTGTTTGCTTAACTTCTTTAATTTTTAAAGATAATTATGACGAGAAATGTAGTGCACTGTCGCAAATACTTTACTGGTGTACTATTAACAACTTGGTACTGACGCGAAGAAAATGAAATGTATAGAATTTACTATTGCTCAATGTAAAACGACAAGAGCTTAACTTCAGTCTCAATAATGAAATTATCAATTTTAGTGACTGCAGTATTTTTAGAAATCACTCTGGATTCGCAACTTTAATTGGGCACCCACCTGTCTTCCCTTGCGAGTAGACTGAGCTCTGCTGCGTACGCTATTAGGAAAAAGTTAGGCAGCTTACAAACGGTAATACGGCCCGACTTGTTTATTTTAGTTACTTTCGTAGTATCTTATCCCAGGATAACTGCTCTGGGGCGATTCTGCAGATATTGCAACAATATTTATAATTCAAAAAAGAGTAGTGGGGGCATTTTTATAATGAGAGCTCGGGATCTATTGCGAGAAGTTACCAATAAAACTGGTTTCCTAACGGTTTCATCACAATATATATACAAAAATGTTTTGTTTGTCCGCAAAAATATATACGATTATTTAAAAAAATACAAGAAGTAAAAATAATCTGATTACACCTTATTTTCACCTTCAAAAAGTTATAGAATAAATATTTTATCACGTCACATGGTATACTCGTACGTATACCATAAATTCCACAAATAAATTCAGACTTGCCACTTGAACAAATTAAAACATATTATTCTGTCCAGGAGTCTTATTCTGATGTTGATGTGTGGAATTAAATGCTGTTGATGATCAGTCGGGAGGCTTCTTATTGTAAGACTAAGAGCAACTGTTGAGTTTGTCGCCGGCTCAGCAGTATCGCCTTCCAAGCCGGTGGTAGCTTCCGCTAAGACTGACAATACTGACATTTTATGTTAATTGACGATTCGAAAGTGGTTGTAATAGCCTATAAAGAATATTTTGATTTGGAACGGAGTGTCCTGACACTAGGTTCTCTCTGACCAACCACCTATGCTCTTGGAAGGTGTTAAAGGTAAAAAGTGAAACAGCTACTATTTTAAAGTATCATATACATTTAGTTGTACAAAGTAATAATGATTTATATGAAACTTTCTTTAATTTTCTCAAAACTCACGCCAAACAACAGTGTCTCAACACTCGTTTTATGTGCTATTTGTTTAAAATACAATTACATATTATATTATATGAAACCAAAAATAGTTTACGCAACGTTATGTATCGTAACTCAATACAAACTCACAACACACTATCTTATATTCACAATTAAATACATAATTAATATATATAATTTAGAGTGAGTGACTTCAATCAAGTTTCCTTGTTCTTCTCGCATACCACTTCAGTTACGAGTAATATATATTCGATTATATACAATAATCGTATCGTATTATATACAAATTTCTTTGTTATTGAAATTTTTGTACTACAACACCTGCTAATACAGAGAACAAAGCTAGTTTGCTAAAATTCACTTGACATTTACTATTTATTTTATTTCAATCGAAATTGTAAATAAGAATTGAGTGTAAACGATGGCGGATGAAAACGCAAATTGGTTTAGTTGTGTAGTTTAAGCAGGCGAAGCCGCGAGCATGTCGCTAGTCTGTATATAAATGAACGCCGGCGGGTCGCTTACATATGTAAAATACTCCAATTATCATTTCGTTGGAGCATATCTACTTAAAATTCACTTCAAAATATAAAAAAAACTATGAAAGTGGTATTGATAGGGAAGTTATTATAAACGTGTATTACAAAATATATATAAATTTGAACGTAGCGGGATTCAAACCTGCACCTCTGTTTCACCGTCCGAGCGCTCCGACCGCTAAGCCATGCGTTCTCTACACCAGGCTACCTCGAAATTCTTATACGCCTGTTACAAATTATTATTGTTGAGATTTTGACCAATTTCTGCTACACAATGATTATTTCTACGAACAATCGTTTGGCAAATGAGAATGCTTTATGTTATATATTAAATATTTCAACATTTTAAAGTATTATCCACACACACAAATTTGAACGCATCGAGACTCGAACCTTCGCCTCTTGGGTTATAAGCCTTAATAGCAACAGTTTTCTGTCTTTTCTAGCATTATGAAATCATCTTTTTAAAGTTTTCTTAAAAAACATTGGCAAACATTTATTATAAAAAAGTGTAAAATTCATTTTTGTTTGTCATAAACATAATTTTTGTTTGTAGCATTACATTATAATAATTCAATTTCACATCTATTATATATATTATATTTAACAGTTTAAAGAAGCAATCTCTCTCTATCACACACACACAAATTTTGCATGCAATTTTAATTTTTGCATTTTATAATTAACTTCGATATATATATATATATATATCAATCTATATATATATATATATATATCTATATATATATATATATATATATATATATATATATATATATATATATATATATTGAAGTTAGAAAGTTACGGTACTCTAAGAACTCAGTCCCAGTCCCAGTAGAACACAAATTAAAATTATTTTAGAAATATTGTAAATGACTATCTAACCATTAAGACTTAAAAATATTTTTAAATTAAACTAAATCTTAGTGTAAGAATTAAAAAAAGCCAATTGTTTATGGCTTGATTTTTTTTTGTGTCCAGCATAGGCAGGCACCTAGTGTCGGTACTCGTCTTCACTTTGTGCCCGGAATCGAGACACTGCGTCTCTATACAGAGTTATATAAGACTCGTAATTCACACGTAAAATGATAATTGATATCAATTAAAAAGAAAAAGCTAAGCTAAATCATAACAAAAGTGAACTCAAGACCTTGTTTCACGAAAAGCGATAACTTATCACATCAATGTTTGAACTAAAACCAGTCCGCGTCATATCACTCGAGACGTAACAACGTACTTTAAGAACCCAAGAACGCGAAAGTCTTCGAAAATCCAAAACAAAATGATTCTAGCAGGCATTATTATAGCTGCAGTTATAAATATTGTAGCAAAAAGTCAAAATTATAATATAAAATTGCCTAAAGATCCGAATTTCGATATTCGCGTAAGAAGATGCGCTGGTTTCGGTGGCGATTGCGAACAAAAACACAGACGTATAGTGGAGTATATTGAAAATAGTGAGATTTTTAACAAATTAAACCATTTTCGCGTGAGAAATATTAAAAAAGTGCTTGAAATTGTACAAAATGAAGTAGAAAGTGACAAAGACGAGTATAATATGGAGTTTTTTGATAAAATAAATGTAAATCCATCCGAATTCAGTGAAACTGATACAGAAACAGGTATATCCCAGATAAGTGAAGACTTATATTATGTAAATATTTTTAAACATCTCTTAAACTCAGCCAAAGGTGAAATTGATAACGTAAAAGAAGGAAAAAACAATTATGATAAAAATTTAATGAACAAAATAGAAGAAGCTTTAAATATATTAAAAGAGAAAATGGATGTTGAAGAAAACGATTTAAACTACACTATCTTAACGAAAGTTTTATTCAAAAAAGACAAAATCAAAGCACAAGTTATTGATATAAGTGAAATAAAATCAAATGGGAGACCGAAAAGAGAAGCTGCAGGATTTACTAGTTATTTTTCCACTATCTACTATAAGTTGTATAACATGACAAGTTACGTGACCAAGCAAAAAATTCAAATAACCGATGCTTACCCAAATAACGGTTATTACAATAGTTATAACCAAAATAACTTTACCAATAACAGATACAACCCAACTTATAATTACTATCACAATGGTTATTACTATCCAGTTAATAATGAAACTGGGTTCTACGATCCCGCCATCTATTATAGTTACAACCCCTATAACTCCACACATGGTTATAACCGATCTGCATATGACGGTTATAAAAATATATACAACCAGAACAATTTTTCGAATGGTTATAACCATAATATAACGAATAACTCTAACAGTTATAATAATAATACAAGTAATGCAAGCACAGAAATGAATATTCTAATAACGTGTGTTTTGTGCGGTTCATTCGGTTGTCCGCGAAATTATAAGCGATTGGGTGCGAGGTGTGTTCCCAAATAGTTTCCATTAATTATCCATTAATCCATACTAATATTATAAATGCGAAAGTGAGCCTATCTGTCTGTCTGTGACGTCATCACGGCCAAACCGTTGAACTGACAGTCATTAAATTTTATATAGAGATACTTGTGGGTTTTGGGATGAACACAGGATACTTTTTATCCCATTTTTTATTTTTTTTTTCAGGAATTTCATTGTTTTGCGAAAAGACTGCCGAAAATACGATACAACTTTTAGTTCACGCGGGCAGAGCCGCGAGCGGGTCGCTAGTAATAATATATATTTCTTATATCTTAGAATTGAAGATCAATGGATTGAGGTTAAGACAAGATTCTAATTTGTAAAAAAAACTATTTTAAAGTTTTGCATCAATTTATTAATAAACTAGCGACCCGCGCGCGGCTTACCCTGCGTAACATACAGACTATTTCGTTCTCACTTATATCTTCGTTATAACTTTTTTATTCACGTACCGATTGAAATTAAAAAAAACACTAAACCTTAAGAGAAGCAAAATAACTGCATTATTGTCTTAAGCTTTAAATGTAAGTAAATTACAGTTGAATTTTATTTATTCAATTAAATTATTATTTAATTAACTTCTCTGTGGTTTCCTTCTATACTTTTACAGGACATCGTGTCGCACTGCAATGGTTGTAGGTTCGATTCCCTCGAAAGTGTTTATATTTAAATTATTTTTCATTTTCTGCGCTCTAGTAAGAATAAGTGTGGCGTTAAGTTGCGCCAATCGACACACAATGTCTCGATTTCAGGCGGTAAGTGGAGAACGGAGTGTCTTGACACTAGGTTCACTCTAAACACCCTGCTATGGGGAAAAAGCGTGAAGTTCTATTTAAAATCTAAGATCATTTCATACATATTGTATGAAGGTGATAATGTCCCACTTTTATATTTTCGCAGTTCTTTATATAAATGGTGATTTTAAATGCATATAAATTATTTGAAACATTAAAACTTAGGGTATTTTATAAGAAATTTTCTATATTTAAAATAAAAAATAATAAAATCTAATTATAACAAAGTACAAAAGCGATACGATAAATTAAAAATAAAAACAAATAGAATTCAAAATATTTATTATTATCTAAATTTCTGAATAAAGTTTTTAATGTTTCGCAAAACACTTATATTCTATATAACTATTTCACGGTTGGTTGAGACAGAAGTTTCTAGAAATGCCCTAAACTTATAGTTAGAAAGTGAAAAATTCTGCAACACAAGCCAAAAAAAAAAAGAGGGAAGATATGTATACCTAGATTTTATCGTATATTTAAAGTAGATCAAATCGTACATACTGTAATTAATATTAAAAAAATATAACACCCTAAGTTGTAATCTTGTTATTGATTTAAAAAAAAATATTGTACATATATTTAAAATGACACAACTCCTTTATAATAAAATAATTAAATTATGAGATATTATTAAATTTTGGGCATTCATAACTAGTTTCCGTATCTAGAATCCATATGCAGGACAAATATGTTTCGATTTAGGGATCCTCAACGCCCGACCCTAGTACGGCGCCACTGTACGCCAGGTCCCAGTAGTGTTCAACGCCGTGCTTATGGAACAGTTCCCTCGCTTGTTTCTCTGTTGGTAGTACCTGTAAAATATATATTAAAAAAAATCTTTAAAAATGATCGGCTTCACACCTCTTACAGCATAACAGGGAAGCCAGAGTCCAGAACCCAGTGTCAAAATACTCGTTGGTCGTGGGTTCGGATCCCACTCGGGGAAATGGTTGTGTAAATTATTTTATTTTCTCCGCTTCTGGTGACAAAACGGACAAAGCGCAGCGTTAAGCTCAGCATGCAATATTTGTATTTGGACGATAAAAAGAAAACTAAGCAATAAATTACTTATAAACCAGCAAATATATTACCTAATCCTCTTTGATACCACACATAGTACTTAAAAAGAAACATGAAATTAAAAAACGTATAAAAATTTTAACGCAGCGGGATTTGAACCCGCACCTCTTGGAAATCCTCTAAGCGCTCTGACCGCTAAGCCATGTGTTCTTCAGTTTACTAAATGTGTGTTCGTTTTTCAGTTTCCTAAGTATGTGATTAACACTTTAAAAAATATTAAAACATCAAATTAAGTAAATTGGCTTCTTTCTAAACTAACCCACAAAAAAACTGTCAAAATATATAAAAAAAACAACGAATTCGTACCCGAATATAGGTTTGAACCCCACTAACACCTTACCTTGAACTTGACTTCTCCAAACGCTCGTCTATCTGTAGTCCCCTCCCACACCAGATGGCAGGAGTTGGGGGAGGAGCCCTCGCCGTCCTTCACTGAGTCCTCTTCCCATTTGATACGGTGGAGCATAAGTCTGGAGTAGATAAGATTATCAAGACCAAGATCAAAATTACAAATGAATTGAGGATAAAGTTCAAGAACAATTTTCACATAAAGTTCAAAATTCATGCTAAAATAATTTTCCATTTCAATATCAATACAGTGGTCAAGATCAAGTTCAATATGAAAATAAATGACAGTTCAATATACAACAATATAACAATCAAGGTGAAGTTGAAAATTAAAGAAAATCAAACTAATCTTCTTTTGAAATCCATACAAACCCATACTTATCATAAATGCGAAAGTAACTCTGTCTGTCTATGACGACAACACGGCCAAAATGCTGAACCGATTGTGATGAAATTTTATATAGTTATATACATACTTTCTTCTCCCCTTTTTTTAGCTTTTCCAATTTTTTTATTGTTTTACGAAAAGACCGTCGAAAATATGAAACAGAGTAAGTTGTTCGACTATCACAGCCATGTCAGTATTGTCAGTCATAATGTATTCGCAATCATATTACACATAACAAGGCAACTATTGAGATAACAGTGTCATGTCAGTCTCCAGTTTTCGTTTATCATAAAGATATTACCATCAAATTTATTACTTTTTTAATGTTTTGAAGATATTGATTTTCCGTTCACCTTTTACACTCACTCGCACTTTATCTCCTCCTCCTCGCTCTCCCACTTTCTAATCCTAGCCACTTCCCTCCATTCAGTCCTCGGCACGTTTTCCCTCATCCACTACGCGCGGTGTCCCTCCCCCCACTCACCGCTTGTATTTGGCGTGTCCCCACCACTCACCGCTTTTACTTGGCGTGTCCCCCCCACTCACCGCTTGTACTTGGCGTGCTGCCGTGGCCCACCCTCCACGACGACGACGCAGCATCCACGCTGCAGCACGACGCAGCCCGTCATGTGCAGTTGCGAAGCGTTCACTTCCACCTTGAACTTGGCGGACGCGCACTCGAATAGATCTTTGATTCTTTGTACGAAGAGAAATATATCGTTACGGTTTTTTTATATTTTCGTTAGAAAGAAGCGCGGGTTCGAGTCCCTCACGTTTAAAATATTTAAACGTTTAACGTTTTCTAAAAAAAATAATTTCTTATTCCAAGTGTTTTAATAGCAATTAAAAAATTTAAAAAAATTGACGTTGTTTTTAAATAAGCCAAAGTTATAATAAACATATCAGTATTATACTCAACAGATGTTCGCTTCAAATCTAACTTTATAATAAAAAACTATATATAAAATAAAAAATGGCGTGTTGCAGTGCGTCCGACTGTGAACGCGATTGGTTGTGGGTCGATTCCCAGCTCGAGGCAACAATTATATTTAAATTATTTTCATTTTCTCAGCTCTGATCCCTAAGACAAAGCGCGGCGTTGAGTTCCGCCGCTCAACACGCAATGCACGCAATTTCGGGCGGAAAGTGGAGAACGGAGTGTCTTGACACTAGGTTCTCTCCTACTACCTTGTTATGAGTGGAAAAGCACAAAGCTAAAAGAAAATCTTGTTTAAAGAAACCTCCAAAAAATAGATTGTCTTTATTTAATAATATCCAAAATTATTATATTGACATGTGTAGCTATTCTTTTTTTTTTGAAATTGTCGAAATCGAACTGGGCTCGAAAATCGAACCCAGACTCACCTGTACACCGCAACGTGAACAGTCATAGAAGTGTCTTCTCGAATTTTTCTGTCAATCTGAGGAAAATAAACAAATATAAATATATATATATAATAAACGCACGGCAGCCGCATTACATTATAAGGCGAACCGCGGGTTGCACACCCCTGGTCAAAATAAACAGCACTGTCAACAAACAAACTAACAAATAAACAAATCACAAAACAAACTAACTTCCACACTCTCTACCAATAAATTAAACTCACCTTTTCTCTTTTCTGCTCCTTGGTGAGAGCTCTCGCTTGATTCGCCTCTTGGTGGGTTTTTTGTCGTTTAGCGATTTGTTCTCGAATTTTCGCTTCTATCGCAGTTGGATCCTGTACAGCTTCCGTACCTAATGCTCTCATCAGGTTAGATATCCTGGAGAGAGAGTGAGATGGACGAAGAGTGTATGAGACAGAGTATATAAAACTTACTGCCGTGTATTATAGATGAGATTATTTTTATTAACTTCTTCAAAGAAAGAAAAGTTCCGCCACTCAACGCGCAATTCTAGATTACTTATTTTTAACATTTTTTGAAGCGTTAATCACTTAGGAAAAAGAAAAACATATTTTTAGAAAACGTACAAAAATTTGAACGCAGCGGGATTCGAACCCGCCTCTTGTCCTCCGTCCAAGCGCTGAGCCATACGTTCTACATCCGGCTACGTCGAAATTCTTATACGCTTTATTACAACTTATTTTTGTTATTAGCATCTTTATACATTTCTCTAAAAATATGTTGTTCTATATCTCTTCTTTCTATTTTTTATTAGGTCTGAATTCTCAGTCAAGTGTCAGTCTTTCTTATATTCTAATAGTCTCAAAATTCGGGCGGTACCCCCGGATGTGGCCCTAGCAATATGCTACCTAGTGGTATTGATTTAGATTTACGCATGTCCTGTTTGTTTCATATAGTAGTGTGATTTGAATATCTATAGCATTTATAAAATATTCTAGAATAGCAGGTACGGGACCAAATCTGTTCAATGTATGAAAAACGAAATTCCATTTAGCTGATAGTGCTTAAAAATAGACATACAATATAGGAGAAATTACATAATAATAATAAAAATTACCGAGAAATTTAACAAAAACAATACCTTAGTTTGGGTTCCGGTGGAGCTTCCAGCCCAAGTCGGACTTTCTCCTGCTCTTCTTTCCACGCTTCCCTTCTGCTTTGCCTTCTCAACTTCTTCCTTTCCTTCTTCGTGAGGAAGACCGGCATGTACGTAGGTTTGAGTGGCTCAGCTGAAATAGTGAATGTATATTGTTAGTACTAAATACGAGATCGATATGTTGTTGTACGCATAACGTCCGAAATAGTAATAAAATATATATATTAACATCACATATCCAATTCATGTTATAGTCATTGCTTGTTGAATAGTGTATCAACTTAACCATATCAGAGTATATATGATTAAGTAATAAAAATAATATTTAACATTCACACTGGATTCGGACATTATGGACGTGAACAAAATTTGGATCAGTAAAAACAAACAAAAAAAATAACTCACTAGGAGGCCTCAACTGCTGAGGATGTTCCACCAGATTGGTGATAGCATCTTCATTGACATTGTCCACTATATCATCAGCACCGGTGTTGCAAGCCTCCACTCTTTGCGAGTCACTACGCACGTCCTGTTTGTTCTCCGTCGCTCTCTTTCTTTTTGCTTCTCTCTCGTCTGATGTCATTAGAATGACGCTGTCCCACCTGGTGTGAGAAAAGAACAGTTATATGTCAGATCTAGAGGTCTTGGTTTTTGTTTCTTTTATTATTATAGAATTATTGTTAAGGAGTGAAAAGGACAGCTCAGCTTCATCATCAGGCTTTTGATATCAGATTGAAATTATTACGGAAATGTTTATTTCGACTTTTTTTTATTATATGGGATAAGTTAAGATTGAAAAGGATATCTATATATTAGTAACGAGAAGCGATGTTTTTGAATATTTAATAATAATAAAATAAGTTTAGGAGAGAAACATAGTCTCTGCTTAATATAAGGACAGCTATATATTAAGCAGAGAGGCGCTGTTAGGAGTGAAAAGGACAGTATATAGATACTAGATAGAGAAGTGTTAATTTTTAGATTTTTATTAAAAAGGGATTAGTTTAAGCGTGAAAAAAGATAGCTGTATAGTATATAAGGACAGCTATATATTAAGCAAAGAGGCGCTGTTTTCAACATTGTTATTATAATGGAATAAGTTTAGATGTGAAAATGATAGCTAGGTATATGACAAACAGAGAGGCATTAATTTGACCGTGGTTGGTCGTGAGTTCCTTTAGTACTTCTTAAAACATTAGGCCATGACTGTATTTTCTAAAGCGTTATCCCACACTTAAGATACAAGTATAAAATTTGAACGCAGTGGGATTCGAGCCCGCGGCTCTTGTATATAACGAAATTCTTATACGGCAACTGCAGCCGCAGGCATTTTAATACGTTTACTTAACAAAAAAAAAATAACTTCAAACAAAAAGACATATTTAGAAAACGTATAAAAATTTGAACGCAGCGGGATTTGAACCTGCGCCTCTTGAAAACCGTTCAAGCGCTCTGACCGCTAAGCCATGTGTCCCACCTCCAGCTACGTTGAAATTCTTATACGCTTATTACAACTTATATTTGTTGTTAGCATCTCTGTAGAGAGATTTTTACAAATTTCTGCTACCCAAATATTATTCTACGAACAATCGTCTGGCAAGAGAGAATGCTATTTATTAAATATATATTTTGTTAACATTTTTTAAAGTGTTATTCCCACACTTAGGAAAAACTTCAAACAACCATAATATAATATATACATATGTTAACATATCCCAAGATCTTTAACATGTCACAACTCAACGTAGATTTGTGAAACAGAAGCTAGCCCCATCCGGGAAGCGAACCCGCACTCACCACTCGATATCGGGCACGTGGTCTGAGTCGGGCGCGTCGGCGGCCAACAAGGCCAACTTAGTGGCCGACGATATTCCCGTCTTGCGAGCGATTTGCGATATTTCATTCTGTAACTTCTCTAGTTGTGCCTGGAAATTGAGAAAAAAGGAGAGTGGAGAACGGAGAGTTTCAACATTATTACAATAAGCAACTAGTTGTTGACCGAAACTTCGTTTGCGTATAAATAAAAACAACTCTTCCAATTTTCAGGTACAAAAAGTATAATTTTATATTAATTTGCGAGAATCCTTAGACCTCTCCTGATCCGGCTCTGTCGCAATATCCATTTTTAGCGGAATGAAATTGCAATGAAATTCCTGTCAATTTCTCACTTAAATCACAAATTTTGCTAAAATTTTGAATTTAAATGGTTGTAACGCTTTTTTTTATGTACCGATTGAAAAAAGACACTAAATGTTAGCGGAAGTTCACCAAAATACAGTAGTCAAAACTACATCAAAATCCTTATATTTGAGGCTAGCAACAGTTGACTCACTTTCATCCTCAACCTTTCAGCCATCTGGGTGAACTTGCCAGGCTCGTGGAAGCGGAGGGCCCTTTTCTGCCTCACGGGGGGCTTCACCGTCACCCTGGAGTCCACCCAGGGGGCCTCGCCGACTGGCTCCGCCACTTGCCCTGTAAGCTGCGCTCGGAATTCCTCCCGGCGTTTAGCTCTTATATTGGCCTGTACAGAGAAGTGATTTATCTTTTGAGATAATGTTTTTTTTTTGTTTCTTTTTATCAAGTCATTCGTCATTAGATTAAGTACAGAACGCTATTTCACTCGAATATATTGACTGGAATTAAAATTGTGGGTAGTGTAGCACGCTGGAAGAGTCTGTAAATAAATTAGCTGTTGGTTCGATTGCAACTCGAAAAATTAATATATCTAAATTATATCCAATTACCCACTTTTTAAAGACAAAGCGCGGCGTTACATTCCACCACTTAACCAAGTCGGTATCTGCCTACATTACCTAAATATGCGGGAAATAAATTAATAAATATGCTCGAAATATCATTTTCACAAATCTTTCATCATTTCATGAAATAAAAGGGTCAAATGCCACAATGTATAATCAATTAGAAAAAAAATGCATTTAATCAATAAAGTCAATAAATAACTTTGCAAATAAAATATAAATACATATTTTTACAAAAAACCTAAAAAGGGCCCCAAATCCAGGCCCCTTTTAAATTTTCAGGGGACTAGCTTACCTTTAGCGTAGGCGCGACATGTGTCAATTGAACTCGTTTTCCAGTAGTGTCTATTGTACGACCCTCTTTGTCTAGGATTAGGGGCGCGGGGCCCGTGGCCCCTGATGTGGCGAGGGCCCCACCTGGTTGCGAAAATTTGCTTTATATGTTCGCTTTAATACTTTAAAGCAATTATTAACTTAAATTAATAAAATTCAGGTACCTTATTGTTTGTAAAAACAATCAAATAAATAAAGGTGGAATTTAAAAAGAAAAAGGGGGCTGCAAGATTTAAACTTATATACTTTTTTAACATGCGCTTGTATTAGCTTCTCCTGTATCTATCTATGTATCAATGCAAGAAAATCTTGCAATACTATTTCGTTTTTTTTTTAAACTAGCGACATGCTTGCGTATTGGCTCGCGTGAACTATACATATTTCGTATTGTCGGCGGCCTTGTCGTACAACAATGAAATTTCAAGAAAACTAAAAAGAAATGGGAGAAAAAGTAGCCATGTCCCAAGATCCTCCAGACCCTCAAGTATCTCTATATAACATTTTATTACAATCGGTGCAGCGTTTTAGCCGTGATGACGTTACAGACAGACAGAGTTACTTTCGAATTTATTATGGATTAGTATGGATTTACAGTCGTGTCCGGATTCAGTGACATTACAATATAATTATAGCATGTTGATTTGTTTATTTTTATAATTTCTACATGATCTGTGATTCTTGAAATAAACTTAAATAATAAAAAGTAGCTATATTTATAAAATTTTGTATTTAAGTTACTTTTTAATTTGGTACTAATTAATTTATTTATACTTTTAATTTGCCTAAAAAAATCAATCAATAACCAAAACTAATTTAAAACTGAATTACCATACCAAATAAAAGGGCTTTAGGGAGGCACCATATAAAAAATATTACAACATTTTGATACGGCGTTGAGTTCCGATGCTATGTAGAAAGCAAAAAGTGGAGTGTCTTGGACACTAGGCTACTCTCTCTTTACATACCAGCCAATTTCCTCTGTATCCGGGCTTGGAGTTCAGCTATCTTCCTCTGCTTTTCCAACTCCTCGGCTGTTATTGGTAGGGCCGCTGAAAAAAAAAAACTGTATTATTAAGTACTTTTTAATTATTTTCACATAATTTACTTTACTCAGCAAAATCACTGACTTTAAATATTGAAAAGTAATGTATAAAAGTATTATTAAAATTACTGGGACAAAATTTACTACAATAGTTTTTTATAAAACTCTCAGTAATACTGGTACAACTGTCTAGGGTTTAAATAATAATTATATAAAACATATATAACTACTAATTGGAGACTACTAACTAACAACCAGCGAAACAACGGTAAGCAATTACAAACAAAAATGACATTTTATCATTTATGATACTAAAAACTATTAACTAATCTAATCAGTGAAAATACTGACAACACACCCACCACCATCTAGTAAATCTACTGTCATAGATAATACTCACCAGGTTTGGAATACAAAAGAGGTTTGATAACACTCGGTGGAGGTATAGTACTTGATGGGAGCTGAGCTTTGATCTGCTGAGCAGTTGCTGCTGCTGCATTGACATTTCTAGTCTCACCTTTTATAGCCATTAGGGCTCTTTTACGCTCTTCTATTTCTTTTTGTGCATTTGCCATCATCAACTGGAATGGCAAAGGTATTATTGTATACAGCCTTATGGAATTAAAATGTAATAACAATATGCCAAACTTTTTATCTGTGGAATATCTTTTCTTGGCTCAGTTATAGTAATTTTGTGTGTAATAGTTGGTTTTTCAGCCTCAGCCTTATATATTTGTTTGTTAGTTTTTTTTTATGTTATTATTATATCTTTTTTTTTTGTATAAACACATTAAACAATATAGCCTTATACCTTATTTATCTCTCTTGTAAGTGGAAAATATATAAGATTGATGAATAAATCTGGGGTGACTTAATTTTAAAAAGAAAAGAAATAGGCTAATGCATTAAAATTGCTTTTCTTTTAATATTCATTAAATCAACATTAAATAATATAAGAAATAAAAAAAAATACCTTAATTTTATCAGCACTCAAGCCTGTCATTTTAGAGCCAATTGTTTCACCTTCTTGCACCACCATGGGTACTTCCACATTATTATCTTTCTTCTCTTTTCCTTCTCTATCTCTCTCTCTATCTCTATGCTTGTCGTCCCGAGACTCATATCTGTCATCGTGACGTGATCTAAAAATTTATATCACACACTTAGGAAATTGAACAACATTTTTAGAAAACGTATAAATAGTTAAATGCAGTGGAATTCGAACCCGCGCATCTTGGAAACCGTCCTCTGATTGCGCTCTTACTGCTAAACCAGTTCGACGTTATTTTGTCACAGCCGGATGTAGAACGTATGGTTTAGCGGTCAGTGCGCTTGGATGGTGAAATAGAGGCGCGGGTTCGAGTCCCGTTACGTTCTAATTTTTATATATTTTCTAAAAATGCGTGAATAGCGCTTTAATATTGTTAAAATACATCTCTTAGGTTTTCTACAAATCCCATGGTACTTGTAAAAGTACAGTAGTAAAAATATAATCTATACATATAATAAAAATGTAACTGATCTCTGTCTGTACATGGAAGATACATGAGAAAACATATTACTTGGAACAATTTTTCAATGTAATAGAACCCAATACAATGATTTTTTATTTTCTTTCCTGTTTGTCTCTTTGTTTGTGCACGCGTAATAATCTCAGAATAAAATCTCATCTTAGAAACAGCTTAACCAATTTACATGCAGTCTTGACTATTGTATTTTGGTGAACTTCCCTTAACATTTAGTTAGTTAATTTCATTTCAATAGGTTCATAAATAAATGAAATACAATCATATACATTATAAAGTTAAGCAAAGTTCGATTCAAGTAAGAACGCGGGCGGGTGAATAAACGAAACACTGTTTCGTTTATTCACCCGTGTAGTTTAAACAGGCGAAGCTGCGAGCGGGTCCCTAGTATATAACATGAATTTTGTTATTTATGTTATTATTTTTATATACTTATTTCGGCGTCACGCTGTTTCAAAATACTCCAATCTCCACTTTCAGCCTAAAATCGACACATGGCGTATTGTGAGGCGGAACTCAACTCCGTCTGCTTCCTCCGCTTTGTCTTTCTAAGCTAGAGGAACTAAATTATTTAAATATACCGATTCTCCCGAATAGAGACCATACCTACAACCATCGCAACATATAGATGCTGTCCTACTGCACCACAATTTTGAATATATGTAAATAAATTTCAAGATATATACATTGAATATTAATACCTCTTAGAATCCTTATCCTTGTCCTTATCATCATATTTCCTCTTCTGGTTCTTGGATGTGGAGACCAGCTCTTGGGCTAAAGCTATAGCTTTATCGGCAAGCTTGCTGGCTTTCTTTGAATCAATATGAGAGGAGATCTTATCTATAATCTTACGTCGGTCATAACTGAAAAAAATGTTCAAATTTAACTAACAAGGTTTTTGTTTATAAACCAAATCTAGTTTAAACAAAATATAGATGATAAAAGAAGAGTGGTGGATATAAGAGAATAGAGCAAAAGGCACTCTTATTATTATAGCACACTACAATTAACTTAGTTAAAGTAATATCATAGTGGTTTTTAGAATAAGGTAAATAAAGTGAAAAAAAATGGGGAGGAGCACTAGCCCCTGGCTGTGTGCTGAGATATAATTGATTTTCAAAGTGGGCATTACAAAGAAATAAGTTTGAAAGCCTTTATTATCATCTAAGAAATTCTGAACAGAATAACAATAATACTTAAGTTCAGTATGACACATACAAAGTAGGGTGAGAATACCTACTTTTGAGACACTCCATTCTCATTGTATAGCAAAGTCTTACCAAACTAAAAAAAATTGTTCCTTTAATTAATGATTCAACTTTTATGGCTTTAAGGTGTGCCAGTAGAGCACAATTTACTTTGCCAATGTTAATGATTTGTTTTTGTCAATCAGTTTTAATAATAATAATTCAGCAACAGTAGAATTATATTAATTTAACATAACTTTTATTATCAAAGTGAAGTAAGTTCTGGGTGAATTGAAATCATTATTAAATGTAACAGCTCATATATAACATAACCCACAAACATTGCTATTAAAATAAGCTAACTGCTCCACAACATCCTTTATAGACCCGACTGCTCCTCAATTATCTCCTCCTCCTTATTTATCTTAGTCGCTACCCCACTACCCCACTGCTCCACGATGATCACACCATAATCAATAAAATTTAAAAAACACTTACCCATTAGTCAAGCAAGTGGAAACAGTTGATAATAAAGAACTATCAGATTTACCAATAGTTCTGTAAATAGCTCGATCTATGGACGACCTCAGGTCTTCTACCTCTCGTCTAGATAGTTGAAATGCCATTTCAAGAACTAAAAGGTATAAGCCTTGAAATTCTACAAAATTCCAATTTTAATATATAAGTTTAAACTTTATAGGTTATGTCTGTCAAGATATACGTATTTCGCGATTACACTTATGTATTAGTTTCTTTATAATAATTTCATATAAATATAAAGAAATGTATTTGTTCAAAACATATACTTCTAATGTTTTATTGATTATTTAATTTATCTATTTGCAAACATTTTAGCGCAAACTGACGTAAACAATAACTAAAGATAATACAGAAATTAGAAAATAAAGTTTGCAGTTCATTTTTCGATTAGCTTCTATAGAATATCGATTTCCGCTCTGATCGATTTATAACGCTTAAAATTATAAATAAAAATGATCTTGTTGTAATTCAATTCATAAATATATTGATTACTTATAGTCAGTAAAAATTAAAAATGTTAATATAAATAGAAATGTGAATATATGATGATTATACAGATATTGTTTCTTAATATTGGAAGAAAACATAAATTTATACTTTCTCAATATGTAAGCTTAAAAAATGTTCAGTTTATTATAAAAGTAAACTTTTAATTACATTAATTAAAAAAATTGTATACATATAAAGATTTTAAATGTCATATTCGGTATAAGTATCGATATGATGGATAAATTCAATGGCTTAAAGCAACACGGAAGGGAGTAGCCATTCGATGGCGTACCCCTCTATCAAAGTATAAGTCAAATTGGTCCTACGCAAGTAATAAACTAGTTGTAACCCGACTGCTCACTAGAGTATTGGCACGTCCGCTGAAGAAAGAGGACCGCTATCCGCTCCTACTCGACGCTCGGTCATTATTGGCCGGAACCGCTTATAAACCCGGCCAGGATCGACCTACTGGAGGAAAGCATTTTCTCCCCGCTTAAGACGCTGATGCACGAAGCCATACACGTGAATTCACGCCGCCGACCATCTCTTCCGCTGACCGCTGAGCTCATAGCGGGAAAACATCAAACGCGTCTTGAGTGGCAGCGAACTAGGGACCCAGTGACGAAAACAAGGCTCAACACGTTATTAAAGTGGAGTCTGACACCGTGGAAAGCCGAGATACTCGCATCGTAGAGGCCAGCGAGGACCTGTCATCCCTGAGTCGAATCAATCTCGACTCGACTTTGCCGACAACTGAACAGAAAAGGCCTAAACATCCGGGCCTAAGGGATATATAATGAAAAAACCAGAAATACAAAACTATTCATAAAAAAAATTATCCATTTTAAACGGCAATAACACAAAACTATTGGTCTTTGCTTTGTTAAAAGTTAATTATAAGTACTATACATAAAATCTTTTCTTTTATCACAATAACTACTTTTGTATTCATTTTTTATTCCTAATTTCCCTAACCAAGTTACAGCCACGGCTGCTTACGATTCGTCTATGTAAAGGACCTCGTAATTATATTGTTATGGCACAGGATGTTGCTATGGGTGTGTGAGTGTGTAACGTGTAGTGTATCCTTTTTATTTTCATGTGTAGTTTCGTAGCCACTAATCATTTTTTCTGAAAGCGAGTCTAACAAAATGAGCGTAACTAAGAATGCATCCGCGAAAATGGCAGACAGTTATGTATCAGAACCGCTCGCTTCGGCTGCTGAGCTCCGTGTTGCTCTATGTCCATTTTTTTTTTTTTTTTTTTCGAATGTGTTGTTTGCTGTTGGCCATAGTGGCCTCTACAGCGTCACGCGGGCTTTGTTGGAGGCCGAGCTAGACGAGCTCTGACCTTGGCTTTACCACCTTGGGAGGTGCCAGCTAATGAGATCACGAAGTGGCAAGGGCGTCTCCTGTGAGACACGGTCCTCGGCTTGCGTACTTCGTTTGTAGTGGAGGGCTTGCTTCGCTCGAGCCGAGCTCAGCCTACTGGGTAGGGCGTTTGATGCCCTTTTGGAAGATTAGTTTTTGCGCCCTCCCGCGCCTAGGCGCGCTTGGGCTGCAGTAAAGCTGGGACCTCGTCTCGTCATTACGCATGTACCAGGGTGCGCCCGTGGCCATGCGTATGAATTTATTTTGTAAAATTTGCAACCGGTGCAAGTCGGTATGGGCGAACGCGACGCTGGCGTACGTGAAAATTGGCCTGACACACGTCGTGTACAGGCGAATTTTGTTCCGTAGCGACATTTTCGATTTCGTACAGATCAGTGGGTAGAGGCGACTTAGTATAAAGTTTGCCTTTTTTCGGACATTTCGTAGGTGCTCTTTAAAATTGAGCTTGCTGTCTTGTGTGACACCTAGGTATTTGGCACTGGAGGCCTGTGGAATGACTTTGCCTAGCAGACGGACATTGGGTATGTCGTCCGTTCGGCGAAGGGCGAAGAATACTGCGGTACTCTTGTCTGGGTTAACTTCTATGCGCCATTTGAGTAGCCAAGCGCCTATCCTATCGACGGCGATCTGAAGGCGTTCGGCTATGTGAATTGAATTATGCGCTGACGCATAGATTGCGGTGTCGTCCGCGAACAGGGCTAAGTGGGTGAGTGGAGCTTTTGGTATGTCATATGTGTACAAGTTGTACAGAAGCGGGGACAGGACGGAGCCTTGAGGGACTCCCGCCCTGAGGGGACGTCTACTAGAGAGGGTTCCTTCGTACCGGTATCTAAAAAAGCGATTCGATAAGAAGGCTTTGACGATGTGAGTGAGCCTGTCTGGGACACCTGTGCGTATGAGCTTGACGATCAAGCCGTTGTGCCAGACTTTGTCGAATGCTTTCGCGATATCTAAGAATATAGCCGCCGATGGCATTCTGTGAGAAGTATGCGACGTGCGGTGGTCTAATATGTGCTCCGTGAGGCGGTGCACTTGATGAACACTGGAGTGCTTGGCTCGAAAGCCAAACTGCTCCTTCGGAATTATGTCTTTGGCCTCAACGACGGCCTTGAGTCTAGAGAGTACTATTCTCTCGTAGATTTTGCCCACTGTGCTTAATAAGCTGATTGGGCGATAACTTGTTGGGACGTTGCGCGGTTTGCCTGGCTTGGGGATTCCTATTACTATCGCCTCTTTCCACTGATCTGGAAAGCAACACCCTTCGAGTAGGGTGTTGAATACGGCGACTAATAAAGTGAGTAAACGTGTCGGAAGGATTTTCAGGACCTTGTTTGAAACGCCTTTAATGATGTCGCGGACCTCTTCGAGCGAGGTGGGGCGTATCAGTTCGCCGGCCGGTGGTGTCGATGATCACGCGTCCACCGCGGCGACGTGTTTTGGATCGCAGGGTTGGTTCGACGGAGCGCACTGTGCTTCTAAATTATCCGCGAGGCATTCGGTCTTGTCAGTATCGTCGGAGGCTATTGTTCCGTCCGGGCGCGATAGTGGGGGCATCGTTGCAATCGTATCGTTTTTGATCTCGCCAGCGTCCAATACGCGACGTGCGATGGCGAGATCTCCGCGAGTCGGTTGTTCCACGAAGACTCTCTGAGCTCCGCGATTCGGGTGCGGACCTGTCTCGTGAGAGCCCAGAGTTTCCTTTTATTGTCTTGCGTGGGATATGCGTCGTGCTCTATGTCCAATGGTAATATAATTTAAAACAGCAATCTTACAACAAATCATCACTAAGAATTGCCAATCAAAAATTTATACATTGTATTATTATTTCAAATATTATCTTTGTTATTTATAATAAATATAATACATGAAAAAAAAAGAAAAACAATTTTGAATTTTTGTTATTATTATTTTTTTTTGCTAATTTTATTAAAATATCTGCACGTTGTATATTTTAGGGAAAATCAGATAATCGACTGGCAACACTTTTGTTATGTTTCTAATGTCTCTAGAAATACAGACGCATACTTATTTATTTAAAGTTTAAATGAAATAACATGTATTTCGAACTTAAATGAAAACATTAAATATAACAAAATCTTCGTTAATTATTATAGAACTGAAATACACCAAATAAACTAAAGTTGAAAAATAAATAACCTCAAAGATGTCTGATGATGAGGAGATTATCATGGTGAAGAAGCCTAAGGTCCACTATGGGTCTTTGGAGGAGCAGGAGAAAGCCAGGCTGGCTGCGTTGGCGGCAGCAGCTAAGGAGGGAGTCGAGGAAAGTGGGCAGGAGTTGGGTGATATTCAAATATCTAATGGTACGTAGAATATGTAGATGTATGTAAGAAAAGAATATTTATTGTAGAGATTATATTAATTTCTCATATCTATATATATTTGTTCTTGGTTCCAACTTTCACTTGAGGCCATCGTGACGCAGTGGGACAGAGTCTGAACGCCTTTGGTTGCGATTTCGATAGACCCACTTGATAGAATAGTCTTAATTTAATTATTTTCATTTCTCTGCTCTCTGCTCTGGGCTTATTCGGGAAGGCTTCGCTTCTCCACTGAATGCAACGTCTCCAATTAAAGCAGCAAATAGAAAAACCAACTGTCTAGACCAAGGCTGTACAACTGTTAATGGAAGTGGGCAAAAATTTTGCATCCAAGACTATCTGTGGACCAAACACAGTATCTGTAATAATGCTAGAAAAAAGCTTTATTTATAAGATGGTGGACAAATTGGAATCTATTAGTAAGCCACATCATGGCCCACTGGCCTAGGGTTAGGCAGCCTTAGCCTAGACACTAGTTTCTCTCTGACTAATATTTAAAAAAAACATATACTATTCTACTTATGGTTCTCTCTGACTGCCCTACTAAAAAAAATGTGAAGCTGAAAAAAAATATTTTCATACAATATTTCTAAACATATTGGTTTCTTGTAGATATGGTGAATAGCGTGTTTTACCACTGTTATCATTAAGTCATATATGAATTTATATAATAACTAGCGACACACACACGGATTTGCCTGCTTAAACTACATGATTAAACTAGTTGTTCCACTTTCCGTGAAAACGGACTCATTTGAACTTTGCTTAAATTTATAATTTAAATGATTGTAACTTTTATGTTGTACTAAATGTTAAGGGAAGTTATAAAATTATAATAAAAAGAAAAATCTAATATGTAATCATTTTCAATACATTGCAGAATATATGGAGTTGGAAGAAGAAATGTCAAAGGACAAAAAAGCTTTGCTGGAAGAATTTGAAAGAAGGAGAAAGGCAAGGCAGCTTAATGTCTCGACAGATGATGATGAGGTAATTTATAATTATTGTTTCTTTATTTTATTTTTGTGAGATTGTAGGTTCAAAACCCGGTCCAAAATGTTTTTTTATCTTCATATGCATAAAAGTGTTCTTATATTGACTGACTTAACTGAGTGACTCCAGCCAAAACTATTGCAGAATTTGTGTTTCTGTGTCAAGACACTCCGTTCCCCACCTTCCCGGATTCGAGACATTATGTGTTGAGTGGTGGAACTCAATAATGCCCATTGTCTTTATCACCTCAGTGGTAATCGGAACCACAACCATTGCCTTTGCAGTCAGACGCTGTCCCACTGCGCTCACGATAGCGTCTAAAGTTTTGACAGGTATTTTTATATTTGATAGGTAAGGAGAAGCCTCCGTCAGCTAGGAGAGCCAGTGTGTCTTTTTGGTGAAGGACCAGCTGAGAGACGAGTGAGGTTGAGAGATCTACTCAGCTAGTAAGTTAATTTAATATTTTTAGAGTTTTACTTAATGTTTTGTAACTTTTTATTTATTTATTTATTTGTTTATTCATGTATTTATTTATTCATTAAGTTATTTTTTTTATTTTATTATTCATTTATTTATTTATCCATCCATTTATTTATTTATCCATCCATTTATTTATTTAAGTTACAAGACAATGCGCGGCGTTGAGTACCACCATTCAACAAGCAAAGTCTAGCATTCGGGCGGAAAGTGGAAAATGAAGTGTCTTGATACTAGGTTCTCTTTTACTATGCGGGAGAAAGCGTGAAATTGAATAAAATATATCTTGTAAATTTATACGAGTTGAGTAGTATAAGAGAGTTGTGGGTTCAGTACACACTTGGGGAAATAATTATATTTATTTTCATTTTTATTTAATAAAATAAATTGCTTCAAATATTTTCTATGTTGTATGTGTTTTTATAATAAATAATAATACATTAAATCATCACGTTGCTAAGCCACCCAATGAATTACGCATCAACGTGTATTAATAAGAAACTAATCGAACCCACTCCAGCCTCGGAGAAGATGCAATTCACAAGAAGTTGGAAGAGGAGGAAGCTAGAATAGAAAGGGATAGAGGCAGAGAGGGGACCTGGTACCACGAGGGTCCTCCAGAACTGAGAGACGCCAGGATATGGATAGCCAGATACTCTTTGCCCAAGGCTAAGGAGAGGTATGTATTGTATATATTTTGTCATTTTCTCTCTAAATAGGGAATGAAAGGGATGGAATATTAGCTAGTGTTTTAAAAGAAACATGTGGTTTGGAGGTGGAGGGTCGAAAATGCGAAAATTTTGTGTTATTTTAAATTGATCTTAACCCAAGTTAAGTTTTGTCCTTGTCTTTGAATTAGCATTTGTTAGAATAATGGGGCCGTGATACGCTTTATTGGAGAAGACTTAAACAAGTGACTAAGAAGTTGACTAAGTTTATTGAAGACAATATTGAAAATAAGACCGTATATTCATTTGAACATAGCAGGCTTTGAACTCGCTTCCCTTGAGTACCGTCCAGGCGGTTTAGATAACTAAGCTATACGTTCTAGATCCGGCTACGTCGAGAGTCCTTTAGAAGTTCAATTTATTATACGTTTTTCAGAAATATATTAATAACATATTAAATATAATAATTATATAACTTTTATGGAAAGTCCAGAGTAGATTTTTTTTTCTTTGTCTCTCTTTCTAAAAAGAATCTCTCTCTCTCTGAAGAACGGAGAGGTTTGTCAATAAGTGAGTGTTTTTTTTAAATGTTTTAATGATTGTAATAAATTAACATATCTCTACAGATTAAACAAAGCCCGGGAAGAGCTACTGTTAGCTGGCAGCGTGAGAGCTGCGGCTAAACAGGAGTCGCAGAGGAAAGCCTCCGCCATGTCCATATATTGTAGCCAGGTTGGTGCGGGTTCATTTTATTGCCGCCACAGTTTCCAATAGGCGCTGGATCGAATCCCGTTACATTCAAATTCTATTTATTTTCAATTCCTTAATTGTGTGTATAAAAAAAGTAAAAATAGTATATAGTATATGTAGAAGTTTCTATTTTGGTGATAAGTTTATTGAAAAACATATTTATAGAAAATGTATAAAAATTTGAACGCAGCGGTATTTGAACCCGCACCTCTTGGAAACCATCCAAGCGCGCTGACCGCTAAGGGTAAGGGTTCAAATCCTGCTGCGTTATGCGTCAAAAATATGTTTTCCAATTTCGTGTGTGTGTGAATAACACTTTAAAAAATATTACAGATGTGATTATTGTTTGAGTTCAGACTTTAAATTGACTTGCCATATTATTTCCGTTTTGTACATTTTGTAGTTTTGACTGAAAAAGATATCCACAATATGTCCAGTAATCTACATAAAGTGTCACATCTCTCCGCGCTGTAGTGTCGTCTGTGCATCGACTTTGACTTTTAAAATTCACCCTATTGTATGAATTAATTGTCCCAAATGACATGATCCCTAAGACAAAGCCCGGCGTTGAATTCACATGCCACTCGACACGTGATGTGTCGATGTCGGGCGGAAAGTTGAAAGAAAGCTGAGAAAAAAATAGTTTATATTGTTTAAAAAAAAACTTAGTGACTCTAATCTCCCGCTCTACGATTACATTGTGATACATTAATATTTATATTCCTATTATATGAAACCATCGCGATGATTGTGGGTTCGATTTCCACTCGGGGTGATGATTATATTGATTATGTTCATTTCTTCTCGATTTCGGACAGTGCGTGGTGAGCGGAGTGTCTCGACACAAGGTGCTCTCTGACTACCTTGCTCTGCTGAAAATATATTTAATGTTTTCAGATCGGTGATACAAGACCTATTAGTTTTTGTAGATTTAGCAGCGACAGTCAAATGTTGATTACTTCGAGTTGGTGAGTTCTTTTTCTTTTTGTCTTGTCTTAGGTCCTAGGCTGCAGGCTGCTTTATAGTTTTTTTGTTATTTAATAAGTTTTAATGGCGTGTTATATTTTAATATTAAATAACGTATTATAAGTATATAGTAAATTTTATTATTCCTTACTTATGTATAAATTCTAAAAGAAATAGTTAAATGATTTAATCAAAGTGCAGTGTTGAGTTCCGCCAATTAACACGGTATATTTGGGCGGGGCGTGGAGAACGGAGTATCTTGTCACTAAGTTCTCTCTGACGGAATTAGCGTGTATTTGAAAAAAAAATCTTATTTAATTATTTATTTTCATCATATTCCTTGGTAATTTACCTTGGTTTCTTATATTGACATTATTGCCATTCATTTTTGACTTTGAACCGATTTTGATGAAACTTTGTATAGAAATATTTGAGGGCCTTGGGATGAACATAGGCTACTCTTTTCTCTATTTTTTTTAGTTTTTCCCGTAATTTAATTGGCTTACGAAAAGGCTGCCGAAAATACGAGACAGCTATAATTCAGGCAGACGCAGCCGCTAGCGGGTCGCTAGTTTTGAATAAAATCATTTGACTTTTGATTTCGCCTTCACAGGTCAGGGCTCGTCAAAGTGTGGTCGGTACCGAATTGTACCGAACTCCAAGTGTTAAAAGGGCACACGTGCAATGTGAGCGCGGCCGTCTTCCATCCCAAGGCGATGCTGCCACATCACTTTAGCCAAAAGGTAGGTAGTTAGTGGCCGGAAATTACGCAAACCTTGCTAGTTAATGTTGAACGATGAACAAATTTGAAACATATTTTTAGAAAACGTATAAAAAACGTTTTTTACAAATGTTTATCAATTTCCTAAGTGTGTGAATAACACCTTAAAAATGTAAAAAAAATAACTTCTCAAAGTTTAGACTCTTTGTAGTCTCATACCCCGCTGCAGTGGGTACCCGAGGAAGGGTTGTTTCGTGTTAAATATAAAATCGGTAGTAGGTTCGTTTTGACTGTTCTTTTTAATCAGAGATCAGGTACACGAGAGAATCATTTTATTCCGTTTTAGTTTCATATTTAAACTTTATTTGTGTGATTTTCAAATTAAAATTAGTTACGCTAAACTCAAAATACTTTTATAATTATAGTTTAGTTAGAAATTAACACTTATCTAGGTAAATCAGTTGTAGGTACAAATCTTTTTCTTTCTCTCCAGATAGAGAAAGAAAACGAGATGGAGAAGGAGAAGGAAGCTATGGACGTGTTAGACGGTTCGGCGAAGACAGTTTGCATGGCGTCCTGCGCTTACGATGGATCAGTTCATTTGTGGAATTTTGATAGGTATGTTATTGTTATTATTTATACGCTTTAAAATAAAAATATTTAAAAACTTCTTTACATTTAGGTCGCAGGTCATTGTGGGATAGCGTCTGTCTGTAAATGCAATTGTTGTCGGTTCGATACACGTTCGGGGGAATGAATATTTTTATTTATTTTTTTAATATTTCGCTCTCGTAAGGTATTGTAAGACTAGGCATCTGACACTGCCATGCGTTTTTTTAAATATAAAAATTTGGACGTAGCAGGATTCGAACTCGCGGCTCTGGTAACGCAACGTAATGCAAACTATAAGCTCTCATCGAGATATGTGAAAGTTCGTAGAATGTTATAAAATTAAATATTGCCGACACAGTCCCATTACTTCGCATTCATAATGTCTGAAAAATTTAATAGCATTTATATAATTTTCCCTACCTTTTCCAGCGAGTCTCCGCTAGCGTCTCTCTCCGGACACGCACCCTCGCGAGTGTCGCGCCTCGACTTCCACCCTTCGGGGCGGTTCCTTGCCACCACAGTGTTTGACCACTCCTGGCGGCTATGGGATTTAGAGACACGTGAGTGTTGTGGCACTACTTTTGATTAGTAGTATTTTTAGTTTTTGTATTACAATTGAGTCGATATATAGATAATACATATATATATATATATATATATATATATATATATAGTATATTTTACGATTTTCAATGTTTCAATTATTTATTTTTACATCGTCGGCAAAAATCTATTGTTAAATTAAAATTTTCATTTTTTATCTATAGTTAAAAAGACATATTAAAATATTTTTTTTATATATATCGGACCTTTATATATCATACTACCTGTGCCGCCGACATTGTCCGCGTGGAATTCTAAAATAAAAATAGCCATGTTATTATTTGTTACATCAGCTATCTGCCAGTCCAGAATGTCCTGGACAGACAGACAAACATACAAAAATTGTAAAAAAATAGTCTTGATATCGGTACATATACATAGTAAAAGCGGTTATTTTAATATTACAAACAGACACTCCAATTTTATTTATTTGTTTAGATAAGTTGCTACGCTGTTTGCTATATACTCAATAACGCCTTAATTATATAGATATACATATAATATATGTAAATTCAAAATATTTTCTTGTTTTAATTTATTTTTTTGTACAAATTAAAACGTGGCCTATATTGCATTTATGACTCTATTTCAAGTTATTTTTATAGTGTCGAGACACTCTGCTCTCTTCTTTCTGTGCTAAATCAAAAGTGAATTGTTATTATTTTATTCTCAAATGCAGAATTAGCTTATAATATATTTTAATATTTTCAACGTGTTATTAACACACTTGAAGATATGAATAGCGTTTATAGCAAACGTATAAAAAGTTGAATGCAGTGGGATTCGAATCCGCGCCCCTTTCAAACCGTGCAAGCGCTCTGATCGCGTAGCTTTTACCTGTAAATAACACTTTAAAAATATTAAAATTCATACTAATATTATAAATGTTTGTAATAAGGTGTGTGTAATATAGTAATTCTGTTTGTCTGTGACGTCATCAAGGCCAAAATGCTGAACCGTTTTTTTTACATAATACATTTTTTTATTTTTTAAGAAACGGAAGTTCTCCACCAAGAGGGTCACGCTAAGCCGGTGTATAGCATCGCTTTCCAGTGTGACGGTTCCCTTGCAGTCACTGGGTGAGAGGCCATCTTTAATTTATTTAGCTTTTTAAATTCACATCTTTAACATCCATCGTGGCGCAGTGTGACAGCGCGATGGTTGCGGGTTCTATACACAATCGGCCAATCGGCCAATGATTGTGTTTATATTTGAGGCGAACAACTGTTGAGTTTCTTTGTGGCTCTTCACAGTAGAACTGCTGCTCCTTCTAAGCTGATGGTAGCTTTATGTTTATTCGACGATTCAAAAATGCTCACAATTATTTATATGAATTAAGGATAATTGGAATTTAAGTTTGTTTCATTTTTCCGCTCTGGTGATAAGACAAAGCGTGGCGTTGAGTTCTGCCACTCAGCTTTACATACCTGCATAGTTGTATAGTTATGTTTGCCAATTTCTTCCACTAGAGGCATGGACGCCTTCGGCCGTATATGGGATGTGCGAACTGGACGCTGTGTAATGTTCCTGGAGGGGCATTTGGGGGCGATCCTGGGAGTGGACTGCGCCCCGGGGGGTTACCAGGTGGTTACGGCTGGGGGTGATCATCAGGTGAGGTTTGGAAGTGTTATTTAAAAAAGAGTTGGTGATTTTTTCTAAGGTGATGTTATTTCATAAAGGATGATGACAAATGAGTTTTAAAAAAGGTACTAGATGAAACACGCTTAAAATAAATGGTTCATATTTACGGGAGAAAGTGCTCAGTCCCTGCGAAGTCCAAACACTATATGGCTGCCTGAAAGGGGGATCAACCACCGTAAGAGCACCCCCTGCGGGGCAAGGACCGCGGCTTGCGTCATTGAACGGGAGGGGGCACACCTCTGTTTTCGGTATCGGTTTATAGATGGCGAAACTGCGAGATTGTCTAAATAGGTCACTCGCGCTGACATATACGTTCATGTCGAGCTGCGCTGGATAAAATATTTATATATCCAGTATAATCCTTAGTCTTAAAAAAAACGTTAAAACGTTTAAAATGATTACCTCGGTTTTTTTTTTTTTTTTTTTTTTTTTTTTTTTTTTTTTTTTTTTTTTTTTTTTTTTTTTTTTTTTTTTTTTTTTTTTTTTTTTTTTTTTTTTTTTTTTTTTATATGGCAGAGTAGTCAGAAAGAGCCTAGTGTCTAAACACTGCGTTCTCCGCCCGATATACAGACAATTTGCTTAGTGGGGGGGGCATGAACATAATTTAAACATTTATATATTTATATTATTTTCACTCCAATACGTTTTTATTTATTCCACACAGGCTAAGGTATGGGATCTAAGGAAGCGTGCGTCTATATACACTATACCTGCGCACACGCATCTTTTAAGCGGTGAGTGATGATTTAATTGTGTTTTAATTTATAATAACGAATCAGCGAAGTTGCTGATAATTCAAAGTAAAAAAAAATTTCCGGAAATTAACATAACTTTGTTTTGCAGTTTTACGTATATATATCAAGGTATATACCGTGTTGTACACGTTTTTATTATTGAGTAAAACAACTGACATAATATTACGGCTTTACACGTTTATTTATAGTTAATTAACATATATTTAAAAAAAAACTAGTAAAGCTATTTTTCTATGACCATCTCCGCGGGTAAAAAGCCTTGTCCTGTGCTTTTTGTGTCCAATCAAGTCCTTACTTATGTCATTCCACAAGCGATCCTAGCCTGGAAGTGTTTGCCTTGAGTCCGCGAGCGTGGCCTAAAACGTCAGTTGCTTTTGTTAAAAATCTAAATTTTTGTAGGTCTTATTTTTTTTTGTATCTGTCAGATCTTATTACGTTGGGCCTGCTGCGTTCCATATGTCGCTGGCATGTCGATATTTCTAGCTTATTCTTTATTGCTTACACTAGCGAACCGCTCGCGGCTTCGCCTGCGTAAACTACACGACTGAACTTATTCAGTTTTATTGCTCGCGCGCGTTCTCACTTAAATCACAAGCTTTTGTTTAAATTTATAATTTAAACGATTGTAACTATTTTGTTTTAGTTAGTTCTATTACATTAATAAATGCCCCCCAATAATATGTTTTCTCGTATATCTTCCATGTACAGACGGCGATCATTTACATTATTATTATTATTATATGTATACATTATATTTGCAAGTTGATGACGGGCATACATTTAACATGGGAACGTCTTATCATGACGTCATTACTTGTGCTTTTTTTATTTACTGCTATATCATTTTTTAAGTATACGTTTTGACTGGCTGTATTTATTCCAAGGGAGTTGTATAATATGTCGGCGATATGCTAGTGTGTTGGTGTCTCGAGTGCAGAACAACATTATTAGTATTTTTTAATATTTTTTTAAAGTGTTATTTGCACACTTAAGAAATTGAAAAAGACATTTAGAAAACGTATAAAAATTTGAACTCAGCGGGATTCCAAACCGCGCTTCTTGAAAACTGTTCGTGCATGGCATCGCATGGCAAAACTGTTAGCGGTCAGAGCGCTTGAACGGTTTTCAAGAGGCGCGGGTTCGAATCCCGCTGCGTTCAATTTTTTATACGTTTTCTAAATATGTCTTTAACATAATTAGTCCAAAACTCAACCCTATATAAATGCAAACACAGTCTTAAGGTTCTGGCAACTGCCACGATTATAATTTTAAATTATAACAAATAATTTAAATTACATTATAAGAAATAGCTCAATTTTGTTCCGAAATTAATGCCGTTTATATAATTTTGCATTACTCCAAATCATTTATTTTAAACTAATTACGATAATATTAATAAAAAAAAAACATATTTTACTAAGATCGTTTAAAAGATGGCGCCACTAACAGAATGCGAATCGAATTCAATTTTTTTTTAATTTTAATAAAAAAATTACAGCTTGTTTAATTATATGAATTTAAATTCATTTTACTTTGAATGTTTTAATAAACAAATTTGAATAATTAAATAATCAATGAATATTCAATACTTTTCAAACCAAACAGTCAACAGACTGTCTATGAATTGTTAGATTTTAATACATAACAGTTCCGCGATTATAAATTACCATTTAAATATCAATCTTAAATTATATTTAAGATATATAATATTTGTATTGCAATAAAATCATTATATTGAATAACATGTTTTAAGAAAACGTATAAAAACTTTGAACGCAGCGGCATTCGAACCAGCGCTTCTCGTTCAACGTCCAAGCGCTCTGACCGCTAAGCCATGCGTTCTACATCCGGCTACGTCGAAACACTTATACGCTTATAACAGCTAATCGTTGAACGTTTTCCAAAAGGCGCGGTTTGAATCCGCTGCTTGCAAAAGTGTTTATACGTTTTCTTAATATGTTTTTCAATTTACTATATACGAATAGTTTATATACGTCGTTTTACTTCTTGAATATTTCTTTTTCTTTCAAAACTAACTGAAGTATATAGTCTTCTGTACAGTGTAGTATTTTGTTGGCATTGTATTAGTTGGTTTGATCTCAAGGCCTACGACAGACAATTATAATAATATAGCATAAAAAATATTTAAATTATAAATTTAAGCAGGGCTTGTATTTAATTAAGAATACGGGCGGGGCAAAAAAATCTAAATGGTTTAGTCGTGACATTTACGCAGGCAAAGTCGTGAGCGAGTCGCTAATGTATAATATTTGTGCATTCTCGTTCTCTGTATCAAAATTATCACTGATATATATATATATATATAACAGTGCTTATTTATATTATTATTTCAGATGTAAGGTACCAAAAGAGCAACGGCCATTTCATATTGACTTCGTCGTACGACAAGAGTGCAAAGCTCTGGTCGAATCCAGCGTGGCATCCCCTCAGGACGCTCTGCGGACATGACAATAAGGTATCTTAGTTTTAAAATTATTATTGGCAAGCGCTTTCTTCTTCTTTTACAGCTTCCACGCTATTTGCCGCATTGCAGGGGGGTGGTAAGAGAGTACCCTAGTGTCAAGACTCTCCGTTCTCCACTGTTATATATATTGTGTTGTAACAAAAGATCACATTAGTTGAACAATATGCATTGCGCAACACAACGCCACTTCCGCGACGCAACATTTACTATAAAAAAAAAATTATAATGTAAATAAAGATTTTAGTGATAAAATTTCAACTTAAAACTCACCGATGTTAAAAATCCCAGTCGAAATCGTGTCATCAAAAAAAAAATCCTAAATGTGTCAATAATGCTTAAAAATGTTAGACATCAATTTGCTTAGTGTCTGAATAACACTGTAAAGTTTTAACATTTTTTAAAAACAAACAAGTTTTAACACTTAGGAAACTAAAAACATATTTTTAAAAAACGTATAAAAATTTGAACCCTTTGCCTCTTGGAATCCACGCATTACGCACTTTTTTTTAACAATTTAAAATATTAAAAATATCGTTTCACATCACTTTTGAAAAGTATTTAAATTATTTTGCAAGTAATTTACTTTGTTTCAGGTGATGAGTGCAGACATTTCAATGGATAATAAGTTTATAGCGACCTGTTCTTACGACAGGACTTTCAAGCTCTGGGCACCGGATCTAGCCTAGACTGAAACCTGGGTCTAGATATACATCTAGAAATGATTATAGTATTAAGTTAATAAATAACATTTTGTATATTATAGTTGTTTTATTGAACTCTAAAATAACTACTAAAGTTACTCCTTGTTACATCTGTTATCTGTGAGTGAAAGTCTTGTCAAAATCGGTCCAGCCGTTCCAGAGATCGGTCCAGTAGTCCGAGAGAGTGTTAAGAACAGTAACAAACAGACAGACATAAATTGTAAAAAAGCTATTTTCGTATATGTAATTATTACATACACATATGCATTTAGTAAAAAGTGGTTATTTTGAAATGAAACTTTTTTAACCGGATTAATCGCGTATAATTTTGGTATTCGAAAATCCATTTTTAGAACCTGACGTTTCGAACACTACAGTAGGTCCGTGCTCACAGCTACAATGTATTTTCGAGTACCAAAATTATACGCGATTAATCCGATTAAAATAGTTTCATTTCAAAATGTGTAATAATCGTGAAAATCAAAGAACTTATTAAAAAGTGGTTATTTTTATATTACAAACAACACATCCAATTTTATTTATTTGTATAAATTTATGGTCCAAAAAAATTATAAATAAATGTAACACCAGTAATACCACTGGTAAGATAATCATTTAAACCATTTAGAAACATTCTTAATATCCATTGTAAAGTGGTTAAACCAGTTAATTTTATTCGACCATTTAAATTTTTAATGACATCTCATTTCCTTTTATAAATAAAATGTAACACATTAATTAATTATTTCTAATGGTTATTTGATTATTTAATTGCGTTTTTTAAATCACTTCACTATATTAGTTAAATAAGTTTTCATAATTGTATCTTTAATAGTGCCGCCAATTTTTAATGACAAGTGACAATGACCTTTTTTTTAAAGATATTAGACAACGAACTATAAATCATAAGTATTGTAAAATTAAATATGATTATTTAAGAAAGTCGTTAAATACTAAAGGTTATTTGTTATAGCTATTAATTATAGCCTGTTTTAACTTGAATCCTATTATAATTATTATTTATGTTTAAAATATAGAAATTTCTCAATTGCAGTTAAGGAAAGTGGGACGCTGGTTTCTAAAATCACTATGCATCAACAAATGTTAGATTATCGGTATTAAATATGAAATCTTAAGACAATTACAGGTAGTATTACTAAAAGACACTGCACCTTAAGAGTATAATAAGAGGCTTTTTTATTGTAAACTCACATATAAATTATATTTACATTAGATACTAGAATAACACAAAAATTCTTTATACTAGTTTAATCTTATAAAAATTTTATTGGAAGTGTACTTTAAGAAAATTACGTAATTAAGTATTAATAATATAATTTATTTCAAGATAAATGTAGTACAAATAAGGACTAAATACTTCCTTATGTTATTCCTAGAAATAATTTCGAAATTCTAATCAGATTATCAAATTATAACATAAATTTGCAATCGTATGCACATCTCTAGTATCGTGCAAATGAACTTAGTTTAGTGATGCTCATAAAAATATATATTTTCTTCTTACAATGTCTCGATATTTTGCGACATATTGATCAAAACTATCAATGTTTCTGATATATTCTTACATCACAGCACATATCTTTGTAAGTAGGGAAACATGTGACAGTTTTAAGCTTGTATATTAAAAAACTATTAATCGAACAGGCATAATTTAATGTCAAAATACACATATCAAGTACATATATCGATCATTTTGTAAATATCGATAAACACTGGCAACTCTAACTTAATGACGACACTAGCTAAATGTCATTGACTTAGTGAATGTTGCTTCACAGTTGTGACGAAGCTCGGTGTTAATAAAAATGATTGTATAGCCGCTTTATCCGTTATTAGCCTCGAGGCCTTAGTCGGGACTGCATTTGCAATTAAATTAGCTATAGATATTGTATTACACTTCGTTTAGTTAGAAATAATAAAATGGTTATTCAAAAGATTTGCTGTCTTGGCGCGGGATACGTTGGCGGTCCTACTTGCAGTGTTATAGCTTTGAAATGCCCGAATATAAAAGTGACAGTGTGCGACAAGAGCGTCGACAGAATAAACCAGTGGAACTCCGAAAAATTACCAATTTACGAACCAGGGTTGGATGAAGTTGTGAAACAATGTAGAGGACGAAATCTATTCTTCTCGACCGACATTGAGAATAGTATCGTTGAAGCTGATCTTATATTCATCTCAGTGAACACGCCAACTAAAACAATAGGTAACGGTAAAGGTAGGGCTGCTGACTTAAAGTATATTGAAGGCGCTGCTCGCATGATCGCCGACATAGCTACCAGTAATAAGATAGTAGTCGAAAAAAGCACAGTACCAGTGAAAGCCGCTGAAATAATTATGAAAATATTACGTGCGAACACGAAACCAGGTGTTGAATATCAGATCTTGTCTAACCCAGAATTTTTGGCTGAAGGAACAGCTATAGTTGATTTAGTTGAGGCTGAAAGGGTTTTAATAGGTGGTGAAGATACCCCTGAAGGTCAGAAGGCAGTACAAGCACTGTGTTGGGTTTATGAACATTGGATTCCAGCTAAAAATATCTTAACAACTAACACTTGGAGTTCTGAATTATCAAAACTAGCAGCAAATGCATTTCTTGCTCAAAGGATCTCCAGTATTAATTCTTTATCAGCTGTATGTGAGGCCACTGGGGCTGATGTATCAGAGGTGGCTAGAGCAGTTGGCAGAGACTCCAGAATTGGCCCTAAGTTCCTTGAAGCATCAATTGGCTTTGGGGGTAGCTGCTTCCAAAAGGACATCCTTAACTTAATATACCTGTCTGAGTGCTTAAACCTTCCAGAAGTTGCCACATATTGGCAGCAAGTAGTCAATTTAAATGATTATCAAAAAACTAGATTTACTAGAAAAGTAATAGAATCTCTATTTAACACTGTAGCCGATAAAAACATTGCTATACTGGGATTCTCATTTAAAAAGAACACTGGTGATACCAGAGAGTCCCCAGCCATTTATGTTTCCAAAACCCTCTTGGATGAAGGGGCAAAGCTCCACATTTACGATCCTAAAGTAGAACATGATCAAATATACTATGAGTTAATACACCCGCTAGTCACAAATGAACCTGAACTAGTTCGCAAGAACATTGAAATACATGATTCGGCATATTCAGCTGTCTCCGGAGTCCATGCAATTGTTTTGTGTACCGAATGGGATGAATTTAAAAGTCTTGATTATAAAAAAATATATGAAGTCATGATGAAACCAGCTTATATCTTTGATGGCCGGAAGATCCTTGATCATGAGGCTTTACAGCGTATAGGTTTCCATGTCCAGACCATTGGGAAGAGGCTGTCAAGGACCAGCAGTATCCGAGCCCAGGGTAGCCAAACTATGCCATAGGATTAATATGTAAGTTAGCTTACTGTTTTTAATAATATTCATTTGACTGTCTAATATATTTATATATTATGTATTATGAAATAAAATATTAAAATATAATGAAATAAAATATTAAGAATAACTAATTAGATTAAAAATTCTATTTCCTACAAAAATTACAATTTGCTCATGTTACTGGTCATCATGGTAAGGATCAGACTTGTGCAAAATTTTTAAAATATAACATTTTTGATTCATCAGCTTCACACTTTTCTTGCATAGCAGTTTAGTCCAAAGACACTCTGTTCTCCAGGCCCTGCCCCAAACTCGAGATATATCTCAATGCTAGACTTGTATTGTCCTGTACACCAAAGCAGAGAAATGTAAATAATTAAATTATAATCATACCTCCCGAGTATAGGAGTGGGATCCACAACCAATTATGAATATAAGTTATTTTTAAGACTTAAAACAGAAGTTTTGTTTTTGAGTAATAATTGTAGTTTTTTATTTGTTTTGTATTACACACAGTATATTGTTGAATATGTTGTGAAGTTGCTTAAGATGAGTCTTGTTTGTATAGACCTATAGAAATGTCAAGGTGGCAATTAAATTATTAAAAATATACAACATTATTTTTAAATGCTGCATTATTTGTTGATTTCCTTTCAATTTTGTATTATAATTATAGACTTTAAATAGTTGTCTATTTTCAATATCATTTACATCAACTATTTTGTGGTAGGTATCTTGATGCTGTCTGTACTCAGAAATGTGTATTAGTGCTTAAATAAAATTAGATTTATGTATTTGGAATGGTTTAAAATGAATTCAACAATTATAATATAATATAAGAATATATGCGCGCTATGTATTTATTAAGAGAGCTGGTAAATAAGAATATTTTAAATACAATTCCCTTAAGTGTGTACGATTGCGCTAACAGTCAGGTTATGCTACACTGCAATATGTTGGTTTTTTTTTAAAACAAAATCTTTTTGGTAAAACAATTAAGTTCCTTGAAGAGCTAAAATAAAGGTAGCCTATGTTCATTCCAATACCCTCGTGTATCTCTATATAAAATTTAGTCACAATCGGTTCAGCGGTTTGGCCGTGAAGACGTCACAGGCAGACACACAGTTACTTTCGCAGTAATAATATTGGTATGGATTATTTAAACTACTTTTTTTTGTATATTTGTGTAATGCATATATGTGAATTCCTAAATCATTCGTGGTGTAACTGACTGACTGACTGTACGCGATAATCGTGGGTTCGATTTCTTATCGCACGCTTTTGGAGGATGATAATAATTTAAATTATTAATTCAATTTCCCTGCTCTGTCGTCTTGACACTAGGTTCTCTCTGATTGGAAAGCTAACAAATGTATATATACTATTTTAAATAGACGCTCGTTTTAAACATACAATATGACCGTGACTTGATAACAAGCAAATAGGTTAAAATGCGAGACCAATTGTAGAACAATATGCTATTGATATGGCGTAGCATCGCAATAAAAAATAATATTACTTGATTTTTATAGTAACTGTAGCGTGATAAAGTACAGTGCTGACTGTTTCCGTAATGGTCGTGGATACGATGCGTTGAAAAGTGTGTTCATATATTTCGACAAGTGTTAGTATTAAGAAACGATAACGAAATTTAGAAAACGTTTAAATATTTGGAAAACGTACAAGCGGTCTGACGGTTCACTAAGCCATACGTTCTATTTCCGGTTACGTCGTAATAATCATATAAGAATTTCAACGCATCCAGATATAGAACACGTGGCTTTGCGGTTAGAGCGGTTGCTTGGACGGTGAATAAGAGGTGCGGGTTCGAATCCCGCTGCGTTTAAATTTTTATACGTTTTCTTCAGATATATATGTCGATACTTGAAGTTACCAACGAACTGGTCAGGATGAGGTCTTGGGTTAATTTGTATGCGGTACACGTAAGCGCTAGTAGCATAACCTACCAAAAGATCTCGACCCGTCTGAAACACTTATCTCGAAGGCGGCATTAGTAGGTCCTTTTCTAGACTAGTGTGTCTAGGTGTGGGTTAAAGCGCGTTTTGAAAGGCCCCCTTCAGACCTTGGACACTTGTATCGCAAGCCACAGGCATTTCTCTGATACCAATATCGATGAGCCATCCGAACCAATATCGGTGATTTCGTAGGGAAACACGGAAGGCAGTTTTGTTGTCATTTCTCTGACAGACTGACTTTGGCAAGACAAAGCGCGGCGTTCAATTCCGCCGTAATTCTGTACAAATTTATGTGTTAACACGATTTGCACGTTTATATCACTCGTAAAACACCCAATAAAATAGTAATATATTTGTATGGTACGCAATAAAAAATAATCGTGATTTTGTAAAAGCATTTTAGTGCCGCAATTATTATTTTTTTATTGTTTCCATTTTTCTTATCTTGTGATTTTTTTTATTGTAATTTGGTGTTTAAATTTGAACGACGCCGTCGTGGCGCAGTTTCACAGAGTCTGACTTTAAACGCTGTTAATTGTGGGTTCGATTTCCATTCGGGGGTATGATTATATTTAAATTCTGTTCGTTTTCCCGCTAAGACACTCTGATGCACATTTTTCTCCCGAATTCGAGACATTGCATGGTGAATGGTGGAGCTCAATGCCGCGCTTTTTCTTAACGTAGCACAATATGAAAACCATCGCGCTTACACTCAGACTCTAGAGTCTAGCCCATCGGCTGCAAAGCCCTCACATAGAATATATATGTGTACTTAACTACATTTTGTCCTATATGGATATCGAACCTCTAGCTTAGCAGTAACACTACCTGGACCGAAAACCCATTTATAGCCATCCCTATGCCGCATACACATCAAAATCCTCTAAACTCAAAGCCAATTGTAAAAATATTTGCTATTTCCTTAATATTTTCCTCATTAAGAGGAAGACTTTGATAGCAGAATTATTTTATTTTTTCCTAGTAAGCGAGTTACTATTTATTCCTGTTGATATTTCCGTTTCGATCATAAATATGATCTGTGAGGTAGGAGGCCTGGCAGACCGCTGCTTTAACCCCTTACCCTGGCCCGGGCCCCCGCCCTGAATGACCTTGGTTTTTATAATCTGTTATACTTGGCAATTGGGCCCCAAATTCGCGAGGGTCCAAATGCCTCGTCGTGTCCCTCTAGAAGACGCTGGAAATATGACTGAATAATCTATAATCGAGCTGCTCTTTTAGATTTTCATAACTTTGCTCCCACATATTACAGGGCTGAGTAGAGAGAATATAGGGTCATAACACTCCGTTATTCAAGTACCGCCTTTTTTAAATATAGACGAGTGGTGAATTCCACCACTGTGTTTTGATTTTGTATTTTGATTTATATAAAGTTATGTGCAAAAGCCGTCAAATGCCGTCATTATAGCGCAGGTGGCATGTCGCTGAGTCAAGACGATTATTATAGATACAAACCATAGCTCAGTGTAAAGTAGTGTCGTTCGTTAGAATAAATAAAAAAGCAGCTTCACGCTTCTAGTGTCAATACTCTCTTCCCTTCGTTCTCCACTGAACGTTAAATACATGAAAATAAATAATCAAAATATTCGAATTCGAATCGTCAATTAACATAAAATGTCAGTATTGTCAGTCTTAGATAGAAATGAAACCGGCTCGGAAGGCAGTTCTATTGAGAAGAGCCGGCGAGAAACTCGACAGTTGCTCTTTTTAAATATAGTATTACAATAACTTCATAGGGCCATACCATTAGCCTCCTAACAATTACAAAACACTAGTCGTACTAGCAAGGACATTATCATTCATGTTATAAAATGATACTGTCATCGGCGCCGGACACGTGTGCTAATTTTGAATTGCTAGAAGTGTGTGAAAAAACTGCGCATTATTTTCTTACATTGATAGATAGAGATACAGGGTGTTAAACTTTGCTTGTGTGTAGTGTCATCATCATCAGCACGTCTCGTGTCCACTGCTTGACATAGGCTTCTCCAATATCACCACACCACTGAGCTCGAGCTCTTCAGCTCTTTGCTCCTAACCCTTCCACCACCCCGGGTACCAAGACAGACACACAAGGATATCCAATCCAGAATACATTTACGCTAGCTGTGATCTGCTCCGCGACTAATATTTGGCCAGCCCACTGTTTGGGGACAATGATTATATTTAAATTATTTTCATTTACTGGTTCCGATGTAATAAGGCGCGGCGTTTAGCGTGCCCTCAACAGCTATTGACGCGAACTCGGGCTGAAGGCCGATCCGGCGTTCCTGCGATGTTAAATTTCATATTAGTATTGATGAAGTAATCTATTGATTATACGATTGGACCTGACGAGGTGAATCTGCTGCGACCTTCGCTGTATATTTACAGAAAATATTGATGTTATATATGGCTCGACTATTATGAATAGCTCACTGCCACTTTAATGTGCGAATCATTTGATCTGTGTCGATGACTCGCACACAAACACACACACACACACACACAGACACACACACACGCATATATATATATATATATATATAAGTCATACACGTTTATCTACAATTCGTCCCACTTAGTTTGAATTGTTTTATTACATTTCTCTTGATATTATACAGCAATCACAAGTACGATGTTGCAATTTGATACACTATCCGTTTTCTCAAAGCTTTTTATATAATTTAAATAATAATATATATTTTTTAATATAAAAAAACACGCTTATAGTATTTAATAGTGTACCTGGTGGTCATGGCAACGACATCAGGTTCGAACACGTGTTCACATTTTCAAGGGAAAACGACGACAAGAAGTGGACAAAGAACAAGATTTTCTTATATACATAAATAAAATTTTAGTGTCCGTTTGTAAAATTAAAATAACTGGGTTTTACTTAATGCATATGTATGTATACCAAAATAACATGTTTTTACAATTTTTGTCTGTCTCTCTGTTTATTCCGGTTAAGCTCTGGAACGGCTGGACCGGGGATAATAATAAAAGCCTGTTAACATCCCAAAAACTCAATATATCTGTCAAATTAACGGATGTGAAACATCCGGTCGAGTTTTTGCAATATGAACATCTGCCATACATATGCGTGCGTGGAATATTAAGTCTTGTGATATAAACGAATCCTGAGATTAAAAAGAATACAGCTTCACGCTTTTTCCCGCATAGCAGGATAGTCAGAGAGAACCTAGTGTCAAGCCACACCGTTCTCCGCGTACCGCCTGAAATCGAGACATTGCGTGTTGAGTTGCGGAACAATGCCGCGCTTCGTCTTGCCACAACGGAGAATTGAAAATAATTTAAATATTATCATTCCTCCGACAGGGGTCGAACCCACAATCAATCGCTCCAATATCATAGAAAACATAAAAATGATATATATACATATATATCATTTTTATATTTTTAGATTTTGTTATCTCCTTAACTCTTTATAGACATCCGGTGCTATAAGCCACAATTAATTTCGTCAAAGCTTTTATCAAATAAGGCACATGTTGTAAAGCCTTCAGCCTAAATGTGAAATGTTATTATCTAGAAATTATTTATATTAAAATAATCTATTGAGGCCGTCTTGGTGCAGTGGCAGTGTGTGGCTGTAATCACTATTGGTAGCTGTGGGTTCGATTTCCATTCGGAAGAATGATCATAATTTAATTATTTTCATTGCTCTTCATAGTCTTGACACTAGGTTATCTCTGTACTCACTTATGCGGGAAAAAGCGTGAAGCGTACAATTTTACCTCGAGTTAAAATCGAACCCGTAACTCGTTTCGTATCATTCTTAAGAAAGTAGGCTGGACATTTTTCAGGCGTCATTGACATTGCTTTGATGATTAATTTTATATGAATGTTAATGAAGTAATCTATTGATTACTCGATCGGACCTGACAAGGTCCCGCGACCTTCGTCTTATATTTCCTGTACGTGAGGTTATAGTCCTTTCAGACGTGCGATTTGTACGTACAAATCAGTGGTTAGAAAGTTTCAACATATGTGTATGTATATATGGTTTGAATTAAAGCTGCCTTTAATTTTATTGTAAGCTTAAGTAGCTGTGCCCGCGACTTTTCCCGAGTGGAGTTCCAAAATAAATATCGACTAAGTTACTCTTTAATACGTCTGCTATCTGTCAGTTAAAGCTCCAGTCAAAATCAGTTCAGCCGTTCCAGAGATTAGCAAGAATAATCAGACTGATAGACAGACAAAATTGTAAAAGATGTTATCGATACCGATATCGTTGTCATGACGACAATGAAGACACCAGAAAATTAATGTAGGCAGGCGTGTTTGTTAGTTTCAAAAATAAATTATAAATAATTATATAATACCTACATATATACAGCTTTACCGCATAGCAGATAGCGCGACCTAGTATCCAGACACTCCGTTCTCCACTTTGCACCTGAATTCCAGGCATAACGAAAAAAATATATATATTTGAAATATATTTATAGCCCCCCGGGTGTGTATCGAACCCAATACAATCGCGCTTGCAGTCGAACGCTTTCATGGCTAGTATAAAAAAAAATGGGTTATTAATTCTAGATATTTCTATTTTATATGAAGAGGTTTTATATCGTCATTTTGTTTCTTACACGAATTCCGTGACTGTGTGTCACGGTCATATATTTTGTAGTGCATCTAATTGGTGGATTCTCTAAATATGATTATATTGTTCAACTACCCACTCGTTCGCGGCTTTGCCTGCGTAAACTACATGGCTAAACTATTAAGTTTTTTCGCTCGTTTTTTTTCTCACTTAAATCACAAACTTTTCCTTAAATTTATGATTTAAATGGTTGTAACTTTTTTACTTCCATCCGATTGTGATGAAATAGACGACTCTAAATGTCAAAGACAATTTATCAAAATACAATAGAAAAACTGCATTTAAATTAGTTAAGCCGTTTCTGACATTATCGTGCACAAACAAACAGACGAACAGATGAACAGACAAGCAGAAAATAAAATAAAAAATCATTGTTCTATTTCTCCAATACATTGATAAATGCTCCCATTTATATATTTTTTTCGTATTACTTCTATATACAGACAGCGACATCAGTTACATTTTTATTATATGTACAGAATGTTCTTAAGCAATATGTTTGGACAGTTCAAAAACACTCTGAGACGTTAATTAGCGTTTGAGTGTCATTAGCATTAGTATGTAATATTCATATGATGTTAATGTGGCATTTATTTCCAGTCAGGAGAGTATTTTTCATTATTATTATATAGAATAGAGTATTAGTTTAGAATAAACTAATTTCAAAACTCTCCGTTTTACATATCCGACAGATTTGGAGACATTTTGTGCTGGGCGCCGGAAAAGGGGAAGAAATTTATTTTACTTCTTTTTAATATATTTATATACATTGTCTCTTTTTTTGTTTTGTTGTTTATGAATATATAGAACTACTTTATATAACAATTAATTAGTTTTTATGTATTTTTTTCTTTTGTTGTTTTTGTTTTATTATGTACTAGCCACTCGTCCGCGGCTTCGCCCGCGTGAAGTATAGCTGTTTCGTATTTTCAACGGCCTTGTCCTAAAACAATTAAATTTCTGAAAAGGCTAAATAATATTAAAGAAAAATCAGCTTATGTTCATCCCAAGGCACACAAATATTTCTGTATAAAATTTAATCACAATCAATTCAGCGGTCTGGAAGTGATAAAGGCACAGACAGACAGAGTTACTTTCGCATTTATAATATTAGTATTAGTATGGATTTGTTAGTTTGATTTATCTAGTTACCCGTTGCAATATGTCACATTCTTCTCTGTATTTTGAAAATATTATAAGAATAAAGATGATGCTGAAATATTAAGTAATAAGTGAAGAACGATAATAAGCTTGTTTTGAATTTGAATTTCGTTTTCTTTTTAAATTTAAATTATTTAAAAAAACAATCCTCCAAGTATATATCGAACCCACTACAACGAGTGTATATCGCTTTTGCAGTTTGACGGTATCCCACTGCGCGACGAATGCCTGCATATATATTTGCCCTTATCTATACATATATCTTACATATAATAAAAATGTAACTGATTGCTGATCAGTTACATTTTTATTATATGTAAGATATATGAGGAAATATATTGTTGTTTTTATTTTTCTTTTCTGTTTCTCTCTGTATATGGTTGTATGTGCGTTTGTTTGCACGCCGATCTCGGAAACGGCTCAACTGATTTAAATGCAGTTTTGTATATTGTATTTTGGTAAACTTTCTTAAAGATTAAGTGTTTATTTCATTTAAATCGGCTATGAAATAGAAATAATACAACCATTTAAATTGTAAATTTAAGCAAAGTTTGTGATTTAAGTGAGAAGGCAGGCGGGCTATACGCGCTTTTTAAATATTTCTATAGTTTCGATTTATTTCTAATCAAACTCATATACAGTTGTTAATTTGTGGTAACATCATAAATATTCCTTATCAAAGGAAGTGTTGCGACGGTTTTCGAAGCACTTAGTATGTTTTTATAATAATAATTAAATATATTTAAAATGATTCTTATCAATTCTTGTAATTTTATTGATAATATTACTTGTTAATGATAATTCATTGTGTATTGGAATTTATATGACGCAGTGGGATAGTTACTGTTATCGCGATGGTTGCGGGTTCGATACACACTCGAGGGAATTATTATATTTGAATTATTTTAATTTCTTTCTGATTGATGAAAATTACGTCATTCAACTCGGTATTCTGTCGAATTCAGGCAGACTGTGGAGAACAGAGTGTCTTGACACCAGGTTCTCTCGTCCTAAGAGTACTTAATAGATAATTTAAAAAACCTTTTAATTTGATGTTATTATTAGGCTTATAATAAGCACAAGCCAGCCAACGACAATTATTAATTTGTTACTTGGCGACGTTTAGATATAAACACACGGTCAATCAATCAGTGAGTGTAAAATATAGCTTTACGCTAGTCGGAGAGAACCTAGTGTCAAGATACTCCGTTCTCCACATTTGAAAGATGAATTACTTTTATGAACTTCAAAGTATCCATACTAATATTATAAATGCGAAATAAAATGTCTTTTGTAGGATAAACTACTTTTTTCTCCCATTCCTTCTTTAAATTTTTAGGAACTTCGTTGTATATACGAAATAGCTATAGTTCACACGGGCGAAGCTGCACGCGGGAGGCTAGTAGTATTTTTAAAAAAAATATAGGTATTATGCTATATTAATATTTCACTTGGTTTTAAAAACGCTAATTCGACCCACTAGTTATCTTCTGATTCTCTCGTAAAATATTTTATATTAAAACTTTATAAAACGAAACATTCCCCTAAGTGGATCCCATAACGACTGTGTGCAATAAGGCTCCTACTCCACTCGTGCTAATCACTTCATTACTAAGCGAACCACTTTTCGCTTAAATTCAATACCTTGAGTGGCGGAACTCGACGCCGCAATCGCAGTAATGGGAAATGTCATATTGTACAAGTTTCCACGCGTGTGAATGTATACTTGTTCGTGCATTATTTGTAACGGTCCGCTTACTATGAAAGTGGTCGCTTGTATAAATCGATTGCATTGTTCAGCCAAGTGTGAACTTTGCTTGTATATCAAGGGTACCGTATCTTCTCGCTGTTTTTTCCCGCGTATTTGGGTATATGCTGGGAGGTATCCTACTTATTTTCGACTTCTGAGATGATGCCTCGGTCGGTGGTCTCCTAAGCTGGGCCTCGTCTGTATAATCAGGGCCAGCCCAGCCAACAAAAGCTTCTCACATCTCCAGCCCAACTCGGGCACTTCCAGTTTCGGACCTATGGCCCACCCCAGTGACCGATCCATATTTATGAACTGAATGGAAAGCTACGGTCAGAGGGCTCAGCCATGGCACTGTTTTCCTTCCCTCACCCTCGGGTTCCGTATCTTTTCGCTTTTTTCCCGCATAGCTGGGTATTCAAAGAGAACTTGGCGGCATGATTGCGTGTTAAGTGCCGTAACTCTACGCCGCGCTTTGTTTTACCAAATAAATATAAATATATGTATCCAAATATAATAATTCCTCCGGGTTAGAATTTGGGTGCGTTTACAGACAGACGATGTCACATTGCGCCACGATAGGTATCTAGAATTTTGTATTGTATAGTGAAACGTTGCTATAGTATTTGACTTTAGTGGACCGATGGTAAATTATATTATTTTACGTTCAAAAAATTAAGCATATATTTCTTATTTTGAATAAAATTATTTGACGTTGACCCCCTTGTGAAATAGCATCGGAAAATATGCGAAATAAACTATTAAAAAAACATATTTAGAAAACATAAAAAATTAGAACGCAGCGGGACTTGAACCCGCGCCCTCTTGAAAATCGTCCAAGAACGCATGGCTTAGCGGCCAGAGCGCCTGAATGGTTTTCAAGAGGCGCGAGTTTAAATTCCGCTGCGTTCTAATTTTTTATGTTTTCTAAATATATGTGTTTCAATTTTCTAATTGTGTGAATAATTATCATTTTAAAAAAATATATGTTAAAAAACAACCACTGAATTGAACCTCCAACTGTCGTAGAGTTTATTTTCTTCCACCGTGTTACAATGGAATAGAGCCATATTATTTGTAGATTTATCAAATTATCAAAATGTATAGATTATAATCTAACATTATAGAATATGGCTTTATTATGTTTTTGTAATTGATTTATTTGAATTGCTTTTATTTATATTAAACTAGCTGTCGCTCGCGATTACGTTCGCGTAGTAATAGGCACCTCTCTGTCAAAGTTCAAGTTTTCAGCATAAAAAATTAAAGAGTTTCAAACAAAGTAATGTACGGTCTTCAGAACCTAATCCGACCCTGTCGCAAAATCCGCTCTTAGCGGACGACTAGTCTCTATGAACTGATATTGATGAAGTGACCTTGTATCGGAACTGATGTCTGGACACCCCATAGCGGGTAGTTTTTTAATAAATTATTTTTATTTTTATATATGTATATTGTACATATGTTATTACAAATTTAAAATGTGAATTGGATATGTAAAATTATGAGATTCCTATTTGGATGTCAAATCTTAACATTAAACGAGTACTGTATTTAGTGACTTTTGACTGACTAATTTACTTATTATGAGCTTTTATTATCATTTACCCAAAGGGGAATCGAACCCACTACCAATTGGTGTCACAGTCCCGCTGACCCACTGCGACACGATGATCTTTTATTATCATTATTCAAATAATATTCATTTATTTTCTATTTCAGCTATGAAGACTACATTAAAATTGAAATTCAAGAAAAAGAAGCCCCCTATAACCCACTGTTACGTTCCAGTTCATTTATCAAACGGTTATTTCATAATGCCATCTCTTTCTAACTTAAGAAAAACGAGAGAGAAAAATATATTGGTAATTTTTTAGGCACTAATGTAGTTGGTAAAGTTTTAGTATTTTATTAGTTTGTTAAAAAGTCTATTTTGTAAAGAAAAAATAGAAATAGATTGTGCCGCCACGATTTAAATTTTATATGAAATGGAAAGTGGAGAACCGAGTGTGTTGACACTAGGTTCTCGTTGCATACTAAGTATTTGAAATTGTAACTGTCTCAAAAGCAAAAAGGACTACTCATTTCTTATGCAGCATTATTGTTCTCAAATATTTTATTTTTATCATTATTTTATTAGAAAATAGAGTATTTAAGTTTATATATTTTTTTATTTTATTAACTCAAGCTCTACACTTTGACCGGCTTTTTTTAATATTTGAATTCCTTTTTTCTTAAGCCTACTTTTAGGTGAGTACGGTAGTACAACAATTTTTTATATATATTTATAGTAATAATAATAATAAAATACGTTTATTTGCTTCATAATTTAGTTTACAAAAAAATGTTCATTTAATTAAATTTGAACACGACGTTTAACATGACCTTTTATAAGACGTTTGCTTACTTTCGCAGAAATGGAGGGGGGGAGGGGGTTAAAACAGTAAGAAAATAGCATCCGTAATACTTCAACGGCCCCAAAGTGCTGATATTCGTTTCGTTAATACAAGTCAAATCAATGAAGTCTGTAATTTTTGTTCAATAAGTATTAAAAGATCTAGGTCCGTTTTGGACGATGACATGCCGTTTAGTTTATCAAGTTCATTCGCATGGAAAACAATTTATAATTGATATAGTGATATCTAGTGATAAAAGAGCAAACTCTTATAAAACATCAGTAAAGAATAATTGACAAAAGGGAAGGGAACAATTCGCCACTGCTGACTGACCTGACCTGACTGACTATACGGGAAAAGCGTTAAGCTAGTAACAAAATATATTAATAAAGGCTGGTCGACTCTTTTATGTACTATATTTAAGAATATTATATAAATATAAGTTTAAATTAAAAAATATTTTTTTGCTAAAATTAATTTATATTAGGCTGATAAAATTGTAGGAACTGGTTTTCTGGTCTTGATGTATTTTTTTTTTACCTAAATATCCATTTTAAATTTATTATTTTACAATTTAACAAAAAAAATATCTAATCAAAAACAAACCAAGTTTTTACAGTTTTTCAAAAATTTTAAAAATCAGATTCAGTCACAATTGTATGAAATTTAATTTGTATTGTAATTTTATGTTACTTTTAATATTCATGTAAAAATAGTATTGATATGTTCTTTTAAATTTAATAATAATTTGATATTTTAAACATGCTGTATCTTTCTAGCACAAACTTAATATTAACTACATACTGTATATAGATATTGATTTCCAAATTCGTGTTTTTAACACTCTGCTTCACATGTATCTATATATCAATATAAGAAAATCGTACAAAGCTTTTTGATTCACTTCTTGTCGTCAGTTTTACTTGAAAATTTGCACACTTGTCCGGATCCGATGATAATCCAATATTGTAATAGCGTGATCCTAATATTGTTGCCATGACCAGGTGCACCAGTAACTGCTATATAGCATATTCACTTTAGTTTGTTTTTTAATTGATTTGCTATTTAATTAAATTAAATATATTTATTTTTTAATATCTAATTCAAAATTTATAAAAAAATACATTTGAAGCTTAAAATTGTGTAATGGTTCAAAATCTATAATAATAAGTATTGTATTGATAACTTGGGACGTCATACTTTGTGAACACTATGTATAATTTATGAGTTTACATTATAGTAGCTTATAATTTTCTTTTCTTTAGAAATAATTCAATTATTTACTAATTTGAATTGTTTTAAAACATCTAGACGAGTTCATAAATGCTTAAATTTAAACATGAAAAAATTACAATAATTTGATTATAAAAAGATTAATGTATAAGTAAGTTAGTGTAAAAACCTGTACTACGGTAAATCCTAAAATTTACTAGCTTCAATGGTTAAAGTCCGAACTGTCCAGTGTAAAGTCCTGGAAATATTTATTATTAACCGTTAGTTCAGGTTTTTACAGTAAATTAGACTAAACTGCGCGGTGAGCCATGCGTTCTACTCCCGGCTACATCGAAATTCTTATACGCTAATTACTACTTATTTTCGTGGACGGTTTCCAATAGGCGCTGGTTCGAATCCCGCTGCGTTGAAATATTTATACGTTTTCTAAAAATGCTTTTCAATTTCTTAGTAGTAGAGCAGGTTCAAATATGGCTACGTTGTTTTTTTAATTATGTCACTTATTTTTAAGGCATTTAGGTTAATTTTTCTTTGAAAAGTATTATTTGAAATTCTATATTTGCATTTATTTCACACTTTTACACAATTATGTATTGCAATTAGTGGTATTAAATATTTATATCAATTTTTTTTTAGTTTTATTTTTGAGGTAATTATGGCGTAGTGATAACGTCTAAATGTAAACTCAATTGGTTGTGGGTTCGATCCCCATCGGGGAGTGATTATGTTTAAAATACTAGCGACACTCGCAGCTTCGCCCGCGTGAACAATTAAACAAATTCCTAGAAAAACTAAGAAAGAAATGTATGTAATGAAAACACTATATTTTTATTATATTTAAAATCTGCTTACACACTAACACTTACTGTATGACAAAAACATTATTAAAAAATGTATAAAAATTTTGAACGAAGCGGGACTCGAACCCGCATCTTTCGTAACGTGCAAGCGTTCAGTCCAACTATAAGCTATTCGCTAAAGCTACAGTGAACCTCTTATAAGCTTGTAACAGTCAATTTTTTCTCTCAAAAGGTCCTACCCTGTGTAGGTGTAATACAGGTCCTGTCGAAAAAAAAACACGAATAAAACACACAAATAATTACAAAGGTCTATTTCTTTATTAAAAATTACACGTTTATAAACATCGCCCGTTAAATAAAATTAACAAAAAAAGTTTGATCATATCTTGTTGAGACCACTTGGTCCTTCGAGCCATTCCGACGACATTGAGTATTGTGAAAAAGTAAATTTAAAAATAAACTATTTACAACATATAATAGTCAAATAATAAGAAAATTGATAAATCTATCAATTAAACTAAAATTTTCTTTAACAATGTTAAAAAAATATTGTCATATATTTAAGACAATTAAAGAAAAATCTATTTAAATACACAATTATGGAAGAAGTGTAAGTAATTAAGACTAGATAAAAAGTATATTACAAAAAAAATTATAAAATTGATATAAAAAAACCGGTCCATACAATTTTACCCATACATTGATTATTTAAGCCCAGAGAAGCTAAGTGATCACACACTCCATAAATCACATTCAATAATTCCCCCCGAATGGACATCGAACCCACACCCATTGCGTTCCCACTCTCCCACTACACAATCTGTTTCACACGGGACACGCATATAAAAGCCATTCAGCCATTGTAAATTCAATTCCCACTCGTAATAATGATTATATTAAGAATATATTTTCATTACACCGTCACTGGTATCGTAAAACAAAGCGCGGCGTTCAGTTACGCCACTCTCTATACGTAATGACTCTTATATCGGACGCAAAGTGGAGAACGGAGTGTCTTGCCACTAGGGTTCTCACTGGCTACCCTGCTATGCGGGGGGAAGAAGTGTGTAGCTACAAAAAAATACTGAAGAAAAACATTTTTAGAAAACATAAAAATTTTGATCGCAGCGCGATTCGAACCCGCGCCTCTTGATCACCGGCCAAGCGCTCCGACTGCTAAGCCACGCATTCTACGTCCGGCTACGTCGAAATTCTTATGCGCTTATTACAACCTGTTTTATTGTTAGCATCTCTGTAGAGAGTACGAACAATCGCTTGGTAAGAGAGAATGCTATTAATTAAATATTTCTATCTTTTTAATATCGCTGCGTTCAAAAATTTTAATACGTTTTCTAAATATGTTTATAATATCCTAAGTGTGTGATTAACACTTTAAAATGTTGAAAAAGCCAACAATTTTAGGACCAAATGACCAAAAAAAAAGAACATTATTTATTAAAAATATATATTAATAGGCTGATATGTTAAAACTTATATATAGTAAGAACTAAAATGCTTCATACCCGAGCCCAATTCAAACTTAGGGACTTTTCGGTCCAAAGACTTTACACATTATACGTTAGGGCTTTTAGGTTATAAAAAAAAAGATGAAATGGCTCTTTTTTAATAATATATAATAATAATAATATCCTAAATGTCTTATTTAATTAATATAGTATATATTATTACCCTCATATAAATATATCCAATTCAACTGTACGTATACATTCCTTGCGATTTACTTTAAAATGAAACCGCCTATTCAATAGTTCGCCTTTTTTTTCTTTTAATTGCATAATCTGCAAGTGTTATGCCAATGGAAAATTAAAACAACAAAAAATCTGTTCAGTTTTGTGAATAATATTCAATGTTATGTAATTTAAAAAAATATCGATTTCAATAAAAGAAAATATCTCATACGTATACAAAAATGTAATTATGATAATAATAATTATTATTATTTCGCGACATTATTGTATGAAAAATATAGTCCACTAGTTTCTAACTCCGACCTTTAAAAATTCCACCGCGTGTTCAATTAAATACAACTTTTCAACGCGAAAATAAATAAAACAAAACAAAAAAAAACATCACAACCGAATTGAAGAAATAAAAATAAAAACCAAAATTATCCGACCGAAAAATAGAATCGATTTCGTTAAAATCGATTTAATCGAACTCGCGACAGACAGACAGACAACCTTTTATAAATACTAAGATCTAGAGCACCTACCTAACTTTTGTTTACTTCTAGCCTATATATATTAATTTCTAAACTATACACAAACTAACGTACAATGTAATATACACTAATATGGCTATAGTAAAATATAATTGGCGTTTCATACATATCGGTTCGGCGTTCAGCAAGAAAAAAATCAGTAACTAACAGAATACACTTTTTCTTTAAAAATTTTTAATGTGTATTTTTAAACGAATTAAATAAAAATAAAGACTTTTGTAATATAACCGACAGTGTGTTATATTTTAGTATAAAAAGAAACTACATACAATCGACTATTCTAAAAAAGAAATTACGAGAACTACAAGTTTTCACTAAAAAAAAAGGATCAGTAATTTTTTTTCGCTAAACTTACACATACTCGTACCATATGTCAAAATGACATTTGTATAATCTGTTACTTTTTTTTTATTTTTAGAAGACTAGGATCTAATTCATCTAATCGTAAAGTACACAAATACATATATTTTTATGGTACCTATTTTTGTTACTAAATAATTCTTATTAAGATTAGTCGATTGGATTTCGGAATTGCTCGGTCCGCTATTTTGTACTACACATGGCTGTTAAAATGTTTTTAGTGCCATTTTAATTTAAAAAAAAAAAGAAACTTTTAAAGCCATTAAATTTTTAATTTAAAATATTCTAATATTTCAAATCCCAATACCACGTGTACTAATTACAAGCATTTAATATTTAATCTGTATACATTTATAAATGTCATAAAACAGATTACAAATTTTGAATATTGTTCATTAATTTCGATATTTTTTCATAATCTACAACAGTATTGTGCCAAAATTAAAGAAAAGCAATAATTATAATAATATAAAGGACGTCGCAATCCTTTAATTTAAATATTGGTTTTCTTAAACAATTATAAATAAAAGATATAAAACAATAAAAGGCAGTACAATGGCACAACTTTTGAAATAACCCTTCTATCACAAAATACCTTTGAAACTTTTTAATTGCACGTTAAATATAAAAGAGAAACTGTTTTCTTTCTATCAAAAAATTGCTCTTAAAAATTGTTTTTCTTTGTAAAAATAAATAAATAATAATTAACATTTATTTTATTAAAACCTGGTGGGTCTTTCTTCTACACATGGACCAGAACTGGCCCAATAACGCGACAAAAACGTACACTATTAAAATCAACCAAAACAGGTCGTTTTCGGACTGCAAATATGACACTATTTAATTTAAATTTAATAGTACACTTTTAAATTACACTTTACATACGCTTTATTATGGAAGTGGCCCAACTCCTAATTTCAGACCTTATTAAAAGAAAACTATTTTTTTTTTATTTTTAGCAAACTCTTTGATTTTACATCCATATTGTGGGAGTGTATTAAAAATAAATAGTCCACCATGCACTGTCATCTAAACTTAACTGTTTATGCAAAATTTCACCCCAATCTGTTAAGGATATATGCTTTGATATTGAGTTGCAAAATTCCACTCAAATAAACAAACATACATGCATACATTGCAAGTTAATAAAAAGGTGTTTCATTCAATAAATTCTATAGGAAAGCCCCATTATCAGATATTTTTTTAAATTAAATCACTGAAATATTGAAAATAGCGGTTTTTGGAGCTTTATAGTTGAGTAAAAGTGATACATTTAAAAAAAAAGCCAAGTATATATGATTTTAAGCTGATTTATAACAATAAAAAATTACAAATAATTAAGAAGAGTTTTCCATCTCTCTTTAGTTAAATAACTATCTATTTATTATTAAGTTAAATATTCGATTATTTTGAACCAATTGAATCATCTACCCATAAAGTTCGAAATAGTGTCATATTGCTTTGTATTATTGTTCTTTATATTATTATTTATTTTTGAATATATTGAGCCAGAACTGATCCAAGCCACGTTTCAGCAATGGTCTATTATTAGGCTGTTGATGCTAAATGTCTTGAACAAAATGTTAAAAAAAAAACTAAATTGTTATTTAAATATAATTGTTAGAGTGATTCTTCGAATGGGGAGATCGAACCTACAACCATCGCGTGTAATAAAAATAAAACAAATTATACTTTTTGACTGCACCACAATGGTGGAAATAATATATTAAAATGAATATTTTATTTTAAAAATTGTTATTTTCTCTCCGTGTCTCTTAATTATTAATAAATACAGTAAATAAAATATAAATTTAATAATAATTTTCCTTGTCAATGGCCTTAATTTAGCATCAACGGCCACATATGGCCCAAACTCGGGCCATACATGGCTCAAGGACCACATAACATCCACTCCGTACAAGCTACGATTAGTTACACATTGTATATAATAATAATAATAGTTGATAACATTTAAATACATACGTAAATTCCTAAAATTATTTGGCAGTGGTGGACCGTTCATAGTCTTGTGCTGAAAAAAAATACAAATACTTAAAAAAAACCACCATAGTATCGCAGTGGTACAGCGTCTGTGTGTAAGCGCGATGGTCGTGAATTACGCACACACCCGGGGAAGCATAATTTACTATATTTAAATTATTTTCATTTCTCCGTTCTGGTAAATCCAAGACATGGCTCGGCGTAGAGTTCCATCACTCGACTACACATTACATGTTATATATGTCTCCAAGCAAAGCCGTTACATTCAACACTCGGTTATATGTAATATATAGCTCTGTAATCCGCCATTTTGTACGTACACAGATTATGCGTGACTGTCATCTGTCACACATCGTCACCGTCAAGTGTTACCATATAACTTGCAAGACTTGGTTACAGACAGACGGACAAGAGACAGAAAAAATTAAAAAAAAAACACAATATCAATATCTTGGAAACAATAAATACGCAATATAACAAATTTGTTTAGTTAACAAACCAAATGTCATTTATTCGTTAAAAATAAAAAAAACAAGTAACATATATATATATATATTATTTGTAGAAAACGAGTAGACCAAAAAGACCAACATACCGTTACAAGAATAGAACAGGGCGGTCGTTGGCCCTATCAGAGCCGCTGGAATGGGAGTGGGAGCGTCTCGCGCCACCACCACCGCCCTCAGCGACCCCACTGGCGCCGGAACCGCTTGACGTGGACTTCACTTCGTTCTCGCGGGTAGCTGGTTCGAGAAAACGAGGAAAAATGTTAAAAATACATCAAATATATCACAATGGACTCCAGTCAGTCTCTGGACTGTAAGATGGTTGTGGATTTGATGCCTGCTCGGGGTAATGATTACATTAATATTTTTTTCATGCGCCAGCTCCGGCAAGATAAAGTGTGCCTAGTGGCCAGACGCACCGCCTGAAATAAACAAAACATGTTTATTGAAATTCCAGGTGTTTGAATATTGGTATTTTTTTCTAAAAATAAATATATATTTTTTTCTAGCTTCCCACATAGCAGGTTCGACAGAGAACTATTATTACCCTAAGACACTATGTTAGTATTGTATTAAAAATATATATATACTACATACAATATATGTTAATATATACCTGTAGGTTCTTTAGCTGTTAAATGGTCGGAGCCGGCACTCGAACCCCCACTACCCGACAGCACGCTCTCCTCTCTGTTGTAACTGAAGAAATAAATTTGAACACGCGTTGCCATACATAGCAACGTAAATGTCACTTCACACAAAAGTGTAATGCAAACACGACAGTGTGTAATGTTTATTTCTTTAATAAAATAAAATGTATTACTAATACAGTATAATATAAAGAAAAATTGGCCTTTTTTCCATTTGAAGCTTTTTAGTTGTGGTTTCAAATCTTTATATATATATATATTAATATATTTAAAAAAATACCATTATCTATTAATAATATTATCATTGCGTGTCATGTGACGAACCTCAACGCCGCGTATTCAACTCAGGTACCAGAGCGAAGAAAATGAAAGCAGTTCACTGAGTGAGAATCGAACCCACAATAGTTTACAGACAGGCATCTAATCCCACTGCGTTAAATTATTTTCATCACCTCCCTCTGTCACGACAAAATACGGAGTTAAGTTATGCATACACACAACATACAATATCTCTACATAAAAGACACAACGGACCAGAGAATTTGAGTGTCTTGACTCTAGAGGCTCTCGCTACTTATCCTGGCCATATTGTATACATACATACAATATAATAATAAAAAAAAAACAAAAATAACTTCACACTGCCACCTGACCAGACAGAGAAAACAATTGGCTTACCAGAGTAAGGAAACAAAGATTATATAAGTACAAACACTCCCCCAAGTGGGGATCGAACCCAAAACCATCGCAATCACACTAAAGAGATAGATAGAACCTAAATATTCAAAGTACTACGAAACTCAACGCCGCACCTCATCATCCTCATCACCAGAAAAGAAGAAAATAATTTTAATAAACAAAACAAACCCGTATATAGTGTGTTCACTGGTAACACAAGATGAGTATTTGAACGGTATTGGCTGGTATCCATAGGAGCCAGCATATGGCATGTAACCGGGTCCCATCATGCTGGAACAAAATAGATTAAACTATTATAAAAAGTATAGCAAACATATGTAGGGTGGGTGTATTGAGGGATATATTTATATATTCCAATCAAATAAATTAAATATCACACTGTGTGTGTGTGTGTGTGTGTGTTTCCTTTACCATTTGTTATTTATAATAAATAAATAATTAATAAATGTAATAATGTAACAAAAATCAATACAAAAATCTATTTCAATTGATACAAGACAATTTTAACATTTCATTTGTTTGTTTTGTATTCTAAAAATCAATTATATTGTCAAGTACAAATGAGGTACGCACTTGGGGTTGGGCAACGGCGCCAGTGTGTCGGACGTGAGGCTGTCCTGGTCGGCGCTGCGGAGGCGGAGAGCCGCGAGCTCTGCGCACAGCTCTCCGGCCACGTAGTAGCACTGTTCTGAGAACGTTATTTTATTCACCGTGTGCCTGATGAAACCCGCCTGCAAGTTGACAAATAAATACGTTTTAAATGAGAGAGACACAGAAAGGACTAAGTGTTAAAACTAAACTTCGTTTTCCGGTCCAATTAAAAACACACAATACAATAAAAATATCCCTTTGACGTGATCAAACCCAAAGCCATTGTATGTAAAGTCACACACTGTTCCACTCTCACTCCATAGTTTTTAATAAAAGATCATAAAAATGTGTTTTTTTCCACTTTCCATCTGTGTCAGAGAAATTGTGAGGTGAGTAGCGTAACTCAACGCCACGCTCCATCTTATCACCAGATGCGGAGAAATTAGAATAATTTAAATTAATAATCATTCCCCCGAGTGTGTATCGAACCCACTACCCTATTACCCTATTATTGGCCTATGGTCGATGACCACATAAGAATTTATATGCCTAAAAATATTTCTTTTAAAAAACAACTTTATTTCAATACCTAAACAAAATTGGATTAAATTTTAAAGATTTACCGATTGGCAAAACATATGGTACCCCCGCACTAACCTTCAGCATATGCGACGCATATTTCCTTGCATCGCGTCTGTCAACAATACCGGCAACATGCTGTAGGATCCAGTCCACCACATCAGCTCCGATGAACGCATTGGGTAATGTTATTTTGAGCCACATCCTGTCCCTGATCTCCAGACCTTGGGGTGGAAGAATTAATTTTAAATTCACTTAATCATAATAGCGGCTTTAGCGTGTCTTTATTTTTTCTGACCGAAACCAAGACATTTATTTTTGAGTGAGCGGGTAAATGAAAATAAATTAAAATAATCATTTTTTTTAAAGTGGTATTCGCACACTTAGGAAATTGAAAAATACATATTTAGTAAACGTATGAAAATTTAAACGCAGCGGGATTTGAACCCACGCCTCTTGAAAACTAGAACGCACGGCTTAGCGGTCAGAGCGCTTGAACGGTTTCCAAGAGGCGCGGTTTCCAATCCCGCTGCGTTAAAATTTTTATACGTTTTATAAATATGTATTTTTTTAAAAATAACTATTCTTCCGAATGCCGATCCCACCCACAACCATCGTGGAGTTTACATTCAGTAGCTGTTCCACTATGAGACGATGGCTTCAAAAAATATATAACCGTAGACAGGGTGTATATAGTATATATTTCCTATTCTGTAGTGGTAGTCATTTAATAAAAATCTAAAAAATCTAAAAAAAGTTTAATTTAAAACTTCAAATACACTGTTGTGTCTTGTCTATAGCTGAAAAAGAAAACATTGAACAGGACCCCAAACTCTTACCGGAATCCGGCCTGAGCATGGCCCTGACCACCAGTGCCATATCCATGCCAACCGAAAGTTGAGGCTCCGCAGGCAGAGACCCCGCATCGGACCCTCGTTCAGGTATGGACGCTGCAGGGAGAGTGGAGAGTGGGGGTGGAGGGTATGCCTCTCTTAACGCTTGAGTGTGCGCCACCCATGCACCTGTGAAGAATTCGGAGAAATATGGAGAAGCTGCTGCAACTGAATAATAATATACTAAAATTTGTGTTGTGACCGAATTTGACTATTATGGTGCTATGTCTATGTTTTTCGATCTCACTATAATAAATAAACAACTATATATAGTCTATATCAACGTATAAATTTGCCTACATTATAATTAATGCAGAGTCAAACAATAATGGTGAGTTACTAGTATACAAATACAATGAAAATTTTATATCATATTTTTTTAAAGAAAAATATATTAAATAATAAATAATTTTTTTTATTAGAACTTATGAAAATAACACTAAATTCAGTTCGATAATAACTACTCTAGTATAAAACTGTGTTGTAGGCATGAACGCCTTTCTCCAGAAATTATTGAACAAATTCCAAAATATAATATATATATATATATATTTATACAATGTTATTGAAATAGGTACACATGTAAGACATTACTATACACTTATATATTTATTCGAAAACAAAAAAATTTAAGGCGCCTTGATTTGCAATTTTTATACGCTGATCACAATTTATTTTTTTTGTTGGCATTTCTAAAAATGTTATTCAATTTTCTAAGTATGTGAATAACACTTTGAAAATACGTTAAAATAAGGTGTTTATGGATGTGTTTTAGATAAATATATATATATGTGGAGGTGTTTCAGATATTTAGACATGGAGTTTAAGAAAAATCGTTTGGCGAGAGAGAATGCTAATTATTAAATATTTATAACATTTTTTTAAAGTGTTATTGACACATTTAGGAAATTGAAAATTCTTTTTGAGGACTGTTTTCTTAATTTACCTATAATATTTAAAAAATAAGTCTGATCTCGCACATATAAATAGTAACCATTAAGGGGTGAAGCAAACTTTAGCAAAAAAATTAAGAAGTTCCAAACAAATTTACGACAGTCTTTCGACCTCCTTAATACCCATTCTAATTTATATTAATAATTCTTATCCATCCATATTAATAATTCTTTTTTTTCGACTGTGTAGTACGCTGTTGGCCCTAATGGCCTAGATAGAGCATCACCAGGATTTGGGGGAGGCTGAGCTAAGAGCCCTGAGGGAGGCTTAGAGACCCGGAGAGGTAACCTTCAAAGAGCTACAGTGCCGCATCACAGGCTCGGACCTTGGCTTGCGACACCGTTTGTAGTGGGAGGCTTTACTTAGCTTAACCCGTCAAGCGGTTTTCGATATGTTATTATTAATGACTGGCTCTTGTATTTACATATAGATAAGCGTAGTTTTCAGACCACTATATAAACCCTAGTTTCAAAATATCTTACCAGGGTCGATAGGCCGAACTGGTTCCGTCCTCGGTATGGTGAAGTAGCCCTTGGGGTTTGGATCCCAACACTTCGCCACGACCAGCTTGATGGGTCCTGGCTTCTGAACCACTTCACGAAGGACCCTCACAGCTTCATCATTGGTCATGTCTTCAAAGTTTACGTCGTTCACCTGAAATTTTTTAAAAGATATGTTAAATTTAAAATTTAAGTGTTATAAGTGTAAAGTAATCATTCAGATTGTGACTGTGTTAGGGTGAAAGAGCACATCTCCGGTATCAAGAGGAGGACAGGGAGGGCGTGTCAAAAAGCTAGCTGGGTGTGAGCATACAACGTATAAACCCAACCACAATATCAGGTTTGATAAACCTCATATCCTCGCAAGGGAAAATAGATATATAGTGTGTGTGTGTGCGCATGTGTGTTAGTGCATGTGTGTTTGTGCGTGTGTGTGTGTTTGTGCGTGTGTGTGTTTGTGCGTGTGTGTGTTTGTGCGTGTGTGTGTGTGGTATTGTTCGATTTCTTGTGTGTGGTATTGTTCGATTGCTTGTGGTGTGTGGTATTATCAAGAACACAGGTTCAAATACTGCTCTTGTAATTAAGTTGGCTAACATTCTCAACGATGACGTCCTCATACCGTCATATTGAGTGGCGGAACCCAACGCCATCCTCTCTTACCAGAGCGGGGGAAATGTAAATACTTTCAATATAATCATTCTAGTGTGGATCGAACCCATAGGCCATAACCATTGCGTGCATATTCAAACACTGTCCCACTGTGCCGTAATGGCGTCATTCTGGTTGGACTATTAGTGGCGTTAAACTCAGCAACTGCACATGCAACTCAATGCAATGTTATTTACATTTCTCTTTGCCTACTATTTGTAATAAAGGGGAAATAAGTGAACATATCTATATATTAATACTTGAAGAAAAGCTTAAGACCACTTTGGACCCACCCCATTTTACAAAAATTACGCGAAAAGGGGAATGTGAAATTTTGCATGGTTACAGTTCGTATAAAGAATGATATCAGAAAATAAATATCATAAGCTGAATTAACAAAATAAGTATTATTACACACACTGCCAAATGTTTGACATACAGTTTTGAATAAAGTGACATATATAACGCTCAAGCAATGGGTGTTTTCCGCAACAATGGTAGTGCTAATGGCATTATTAAAAAGGCATTACTATATTGTATCTTATTATACCTTTACCTTTCTACCGCCAAGAGAAAGCTTAGTGTCAAGATTTCCACGCACCGCCCGAAATCGATATATTACGTGTTGAGGTGCGGAACTGGTCGCCGCGGTTTGTCTAGTCACCAGAGCGCAGAAATGAAAATCATTTAAATTACCCCAAATGCAAATTGAACCCACAACCAATCGTGTTCGCAGACACACACAGTCCTACTGCACCAACATGGCCATTACTTTTACTATTAAAAAATATTTAACAGGTTAGGTTAGTTGTTTGTTGTAGTATGTTCTTTTTAAAATTTTCATTCAAAACTAAAATTATTTTTTTAATAACCTAATATATGCTACATAATCTGATAATCTAAAATATTACAATTTAAATAGATTCTTGTGCTATATTAAACATATTACTATTATATATTAAAATCATCTACAGTTTCTCTGCATAAACCTAGTGTCAAGACATCAGAAGAGGGAAATAATTTAAATATTATCATTTCCCGGAGTGGGGATTGAATCCACAACTGTCACCTCCAGGGTCAGATGTTGCTGAATTGCACCAGATTTGCCCAAATATATAGTTACGAGTAACTAACAAGTAATCATATATTTACAAACAAAAAGAGGCTATCATGGTGCAGTGGGACAGTAAACGCAAATGGTTGTCAGTTTTATTCTCACTTAGGCGAATGCTAATATTTTCAAATATTTCCCATTACTACACTCAGTAAGTAAGAGAATGTGTGAAATGTGGGGAATGTGGTTGTGTGTTGAAATCCCATTCTCTAATAACAACATATTCTTTTTTCATATAGGCTACTAGAAGCACTTTCAAATTGCGAATTAACATAAAATGTCAGTATTGTCAGTCCTGGAGGAAGCTACTACTAGCTGAGAAGGCAACTCCGCTGAGAAGCACAGGTGAGAAACTCAACAGTCACTCTTTTCAAATATATTTTACAATAACATCATAGTCACAATTAGCAACTTACAGACTACAGTACTATCTAACTACACAATTCATAAAAACAATTAATAGTTTATGATCAATTTTCTGTTTAATTTACCCTAATGTTTATATAAGACATTTGTATGAACTTCTCAGTACCAGAGTAGTGTAATTTAAATAAGAGCATTATTATGTAAACATCTTTAATCATATCATATTAAACATATAATTAGAGCTTTATTTTATAATTTAAAATTTAAATTAATAATTTCCAAGTGCACTGAATTTATTACATATATTTATTCTGACTATAACTCACCTGTAAAATCATGTCACCAGGCTCAATCCTGCCGTCTAAAGCAACAGCACCTCCCTTCATGATGCTCCCCACATATATACCACCGTCACCTCCTTTATTTGATTGTCCCACTATTGAAATACCCAGGAAGTTCACAGTATCCATGTTTAAAGTAACCGTAATAATATGCATAGACATGGTTGAATCTGTTATGGAAGAATAGGAGGATGTTCTTGACATAACCTGGGGTCTCTTCCGTCGGCGCTGCGGTCTCTTTCTAGAACTGACTTGTAAGTGAGACACACTACTGCACTCGGTTAGGGCTCTGTCCACTGAAGCATTTGTGTGCCGGCCAGTTGTTGTGGTAATTTCTGATTGGCTGTCAAATAAGCTGGTGGAATCCAAGTCTGAGCTAAGGACTGATGCCGTTTCATACTCCAGCCCATGGTTTCCATACTTGGAATGACCATTGATTCGTAAGCCTCTATATTTGTATTTGTCACATGAAGCCCTATGCCCCGGTCGGGAGCTTATCGTGCTATCAGTATCAGTGCAGGTATCTCTAGTGAGAGGCGCTGTCGGAGCCCCGTGGATGTTTTGCTTAATCTTACCAGCATTACTATCGGTGCACTGCGAGGCGCCGTCTGAAGGGTTGGATCCCTCAGCGGACACCAGCCACGACACAACACGACCATTAAAACACGGCAGATGAGCGTTATCATCAACAATCTCTTCTTTCACCACACCAAAATCATCGTCCATTGATTTGAAAAAAAACTTATAGTTCGGCCTGTTCAATTGATTCTTAAAGTCCAATAGCGTGACTTTCTCCGGCGATATCGGTATTTTGACGAGATAGGGAGTTTCCTCGTCGTCTATATAATAAATAACTTTAGTCTCCTCCATTTTAAAACATTTATTATCGAAAACTAACAACACCCTTAGGATCTATAAATATCAGCCGCCATCACAAGTGTGTTAGTTCGCGTTTCGTCCGCGGCTCGCGGCACCACTGTCGCTTCTATTTAATTATCTATCTTTTCCTATTCCTGAAGAAATATTGTTATGTTTTTTTCAGTTATTTTTTTTTACAAAAAAATTAGATTAAAGAATATTTTTTTTGTTATATATATATATAGAACGTAATAACTATAACACGCAAGTTAATGATGAATCATTTCCATAAAATTCTTCTTATTATCTTTATTATCAGTGATAAGATATTTTTTTTTGAATATATGCTATAGCAGATAATTTATAGATATTACATTTACTATATTATTGAAAAGCTATGTTTTTAATATTAAACTGCTAGTTATTTCCTATTTCTTGTATTATTATCTTAATAGTAAAATTATTTCTATTTGTGAATATAACTTTGTAAGTGGGAACTGGGAATGAAATTCTGACTTTCTTTCAAACATAAAAAACGTCATTGAGTTTCTATTATTAATAAAAATAATAGAAACTCAATGATGTTTGTCTAATTAAAATGTAAAGTCTAAAAGAAATATTTCTTTTAGCGACATAATAGCGACAATTTGTATTATTTATAGTTCAGAAAGCTGAAACAATATATTTTAACAATCATGATTTTTTTTTCAATTATTTTATTGTTCATATCATAAATGCTAATAGTATTTTAATTATTTATTGTATTAATAATTATTTATGTATTATTATATAAGAAATATATTTATTTTCCAGCTAGCTTTTGTGGCATGCTTTTTAAATATGACATTTATATTAATCAAATAACATTAATAATCTGTGACATAGTTTTCAAATTTCAAACTAAAAGTCGTTTTATGCTTGTTAAGTATAAAACTAAATTATTTCCAAATTAAATATTTATAACAAGATACTTGTGAAAAAATAACCTTAACATATTAATAATGACTTCACTTGAAACAGAACCTTGGTATCTACGGATTTGTCAAGAATTTGATGCGTTATGTGAGAAAGTGGAAGGTAAATATTTTGAATTTTACAATAAGTTCATTATTTAAATTAGCTTACCAATCTATCGGCTACTTATGCTAATTTTACTTTAATTTAGTTTTACATATTCCTTAGTTTTCATTTAAGATATGAACAAAGTATTTACATTTCAATAAATTTATAAAAGAATTTACCTAATGAAAGATTTATATATATTTTCAGCTAAAATTGATAAACAGCAACAACAGATAAAGGCATGTAAAAAGATTACAGAATTGGAGAACAAATTAGCTTTAGAAGTTAAGTTAAAAGTAAGTCCTTTTTATGATATATTTCATTAAATATGTATACAGCTTCACACTTTTTTTCCGCAAACCACCCTGCTCTTCTCAGAGAGAGTGTCAAAACACTTCTTTTTACCCATAATAGAAATATAGTGTGCTTGCACACAGCAAGTAATAATAAGATTAATATATTACAATGTATATTAGTTTTAAAACTTTAAAGACATATTAAAATGTAAGAGTCTGTTAAAATTTTTATGTTTTCTAAAAATGTTTTTATATACCAAGGGTGTGAAGAGCACTTTTTTCAAAATTACTATAAAAGACAAGATTTATTTAGATGTATATATGGAATAAAAATGTAACTGATTGCTGTCTGTTCATGGAGGATATATAAAAAAAATATTATTGGGGGCATTTATCAACATAATTGGTCATCAACCAAAACAATGATATTTATTTTTTTTTCGGTTTGTCTGTTTCTTTGTGCATGCTAATCCCAGAAATGGCCGAACCGATATAAATGCAATTTTGACTATTGTACTGTGGTAAATTTCTGTTAACATTTTGTGTTTATTTGATTTCAATCGGTTTATTTGATTTCAATTAATCGGTCCCTATTCCTACTGGTGGGCGAAAAAACGTAACAGTTTGTTTAGGTATGTAGTTTACGCAGGCGAAACCACAAGTGGGTTGCTAGTATATAATATATTTACAGAAAGAACTAGAGGAGAAGTTAACAGAGCTCTCCCGTGTTGATACTGAGTTGGAGAAAGTGTGTACAGCATTTAAATCTCGTCTCACTATAGCCGATAGTGATCAAAATAGATTGGAAAATGCTAAGTAAGTATTATTATAATATTTAACTTTGCAGAAAAAATACAATTAAAAAAAAAAAAAAATACAATCTTATTTTATGCTTCACACTTTTTTGGAGATAGCAGTATCAAGCTACTGTCCTATAAAGCTACTGCTACATACTATGTTAAGTTGTGGAACTCAACGCCGTGCTTTGTCAAGTAGTTAAACAGAGCAGACAAATAAAATATAATTAAATTATGAGCATTCCCCTGGGTTGGAATACCCACAATGAATTGCGATTCGAAACGGGAGTCAGATACTGTGACAAAATGGCCTCTATTTACAAATAATAAAATAGATTGCTAGAATAAATATCTGACAGACTATGATGTGTTCAACATATGCTTGTATATAATGTGCATTACACACACTTCCAAGGTTGACGGGGACCTACCAATGAATAATGAAATTGAGCGACGTTGAGATCTGCCACTTAGTGGAGAACAAAGTGTGTTGATACTAAGTTCTCTATTTTTTTTTTAATTTCAAAAACGGCAATCTATTTGAAGGACCACCTGATGGTAAGTGGTTAGCTTTGCCCATGGACATCTACGACATCAGAGGGGTTGTGGATTCGTTGCCCGCCTTGAGGGTGAAGGTGTCTGTACTCTTGACGCATGAAAGCCAGCCAGGTCGTAGCGTTTAGGAAAAACCACAGGAGGAAGGTCATACCACACCTTGCATGTGCCGGGGGAAAAAGACCTCGAGACATGCACGTTAGATGCTTACCATGCGGCCAAGTGGTGGGGCTGATATCTAGTTCTGTGGTGGGAGGTGCGATTGTCAAATGAAGACTTCCATGACATTGCTGGGAACAATGAAGCAGAAAACAAAAATAATTGAAATATATATAATAAAAGGATTTGAACATGCTCCTCTTAGCTTCCCTTTCTATTGATAATTTATAAGTAATTGTGAATAATTTGATTGTTTTTTTTCTTTTTTTTTCAGAGAATCCTATCAACTTGCAAAGGAGTTGACTGGTATTAGATTAGACTTCAGCGCACCGCCTAATATAGCTAAAGGCTGTATCCTTTGATAGAGATATATACATTTTTATAGTTTCGCATAGCAGGGATAGTCGCAGACAACCTATCCATAAGACACTCTGGTCTCCATGCGTTGCCCCAATTCGAGACCCCAACGCCTCACTTTGTCATGTTCACAGCTAAACTTTTTTTTTACGTTAATAAATCTTCTCGTCCGATTGGAGTCTCGGACGCGGTTATATGGGACTCCGGACCGGCAGATGTAGGCCGTACATTTACCCACTAAAACCTCACGGTGCCCCTTCAATCTAAACAATCTTCCGTGAACCCCGGCAGCGGTAGCCTGCTAGGTACGTCACACAGCTAAACTAACCAAACCAAAACCAACCAAAGCGAAGAAATGAAAATAATTAATCGTAAGTACGATGGCTGCAGGTTCGAACCCCACTCGGTAGTATGATTATATTTCTATTGTTGTCACTTTCTCGCTCTGATAAGACATTGAGTTCTGCCACTTATGCAATGTCTTGATTTCGAGCGTAAAGTGGAGAAAGGAATTTCTTTGTTAGGACACTCGGTACTCATTAAAAGTCAAATTATGGAACATAACGGCGGGCTTTGTTGCTTGAAATAATTTAAATATAATCAATCTTTTGAATTTCAGAAGCATTTTAGTGATAATGATGGTGGTATTTGATAAAATATTTATTAGATATACATAGATTCCGAAAATACATTAAATTCAGTTTATTCAACTTCAAATTCGTCTTTTGACTTTCTTATTAATTATTTAAAATATATAAATTATATAAAGTTGAAAATCGAAAGGGAGAATCTAAGTAATTAAGTTGATATGTAGATCAAAAAACTGAATTTCGCACATAAAAAAGGAATTTTAAGTTGTATATTTATGATTTATTCAATATAATAAATAACTTAAACAAAAAACCAGATATAAAAAACAAAGCTCGCAGATTACTCCTACCATTTGAACTGGAGACCAACAGCGATGCATTGTGGGATATTATGAAGACAACTGCTGATCCATTGTGGTCTGATAAGGAGAATTGTACACCAAACTGAATGTAAATTATTTGGTTTAATTTTTTTCTTTTAAACAACTTTTTGATATAAGATTGAGGACTTTTTTTTAATATACTATGATTTATGACTATGACAGGTATCCTTGCTTTCTTTATTTAATTTTGACTTTCTATGGTATTATGTTTAGTATTTATTTTATTACTTTAATTTATTTCTAATGTATATTATGACAACTATTTAGGGTTTCGAATTATTTTTCAGTTTATTTTTTTTTATTAATATGAATAGTTTAGTTAGAACAACTTAACTCTAGACCAAGGCTGTACAACTGTTAATGGAAGTGGAACATTATATCTTTAATAATGGTAGAAAAATTCAATATTTTAAGATTTATTATAAGTTGGCGGCAAATTGTAGTCTATTGGCGGGCCTAAGTAATGCCTTATCATAGTTAAACTTGAAATTTGTATACATTTTTCATTTATAAATTTCATACCAACATATTATTTGATAAACATATTTTTAGAATACGTATAAAAATTTCACCGGTAAGCCCTGCGTAGGTCAGAGCCCTTGGACGGTTTCCAAGAGGCGTGGGTTCGAATCACGCTGCGTTCAAACTTTTATACGTTTTCTAATAATATGTTTTTCTGTTTCCTGAGGGTGTGATTAACACTTTAAAATGATGAAAATATTATTTTATAGTTTTATCCACTAGTTGAGATGGTCGTATCGCTGTATAAGCTTAGGTTTTTTAAAACAAAAAGAAATTAAGTCATTTTTTTTTATTTCTAAGCATTATGAAAAACACTTTTCGCTTTCTTCTCTCGCTTTCGCTTCTCCATCCTCTTCTTTTGCTTCTCTGTGCTTCTCAGAAGTTTCATGATCGCTTCTTCTTTAGCTTCATCATCATCTATCTCTATTGTACTTCCTTCTGTGGACGGTTTTAATCTTTTCGCTTCGCCCTCGAGTGCATCGCTCACTAGTGCTTCACTGCGCTTCCGAAGTGAGTTGTCACTATAATGAAAAATATTTTAAATTAAGAAATGTCTTGCTGGTTCGATACACATTCGGGGGATTATTTTTATTTCATATTATTATTATGTTCAAATTATTTTAATTTCATCGCTTTGGGAAGACGTCTCAACTCTCTAATTTTGAAATGAAACTATTCTTAACGTTTATAAATACGTTTTAGAAACCCGACCTGTGACCACGGAGTACTGTAAAGTGTTTGAAACGTCGAATACCAATAATATACGCGATTAATCCGGTAAAAAATAGATTCATTTCAAAAGACCGCTCAACTCGTTAGTAAATTTATAAATTTCATAAAATAAAAAAGCTACAATAAATTCTTGTTATGTATAAAATAGTTACAATTCTCGTTCAGAAAACATAAAAATTTCGAGATAATTGAACTCTTGATAGTTAAAACATTACGCGAAGAGTGGCGTAACTGAACGCCGCGCGTTGTATTAAGCAACCTCTTGCCTTAGAGCGGGGAAATAAAATAATTTAGATAAATATAATTCCCTAGTGTGTATCAAACCCACGACCATTGCGTCTGCAGTCACTGTATTACTTTTCTTTGAACAATGAAAATTTTAATCAACTTTTTTTTATTTTTTTTTGACAAAGTTTGATTAACAAAATAGCAATAGAAATATGTTTTAATGCTTATAACACAATTATTATATATGCAATTAAATCATCATTTATGTATTGCATTGCGAAAATACCGCCTATTACCAGCAGTCTTACCAGTGGCACTCCTGGGACTTTCTTTACATACAGACTTACTGATATTAGAATATCATATTCTAAATTGAAAACAAGTTTATTACCGTTTTTAACATTTTGAAAGTGTTGTTCGCACACGTAGGAAATTGATCATTTTTTCTCATATACCTACCATGTACAGACAGCAATCAGTTACATTTTTATTTTTACATTTATATATAACCCTTTTTTGTGTTAGTTCCCATACCTTGGGATATAAAAAAAGAACATTTATAGTAAACGTATAAAAAAATGAACGCAGCGGGACTCGAACCCGCGCCTCTTGGAAACCGACGCCTAAGCCACACGGACACAATTTTCCTTTTTTTTTAAAAGTATCTTCTTAATCGTTACTTACACTTATATCAAAAATAAATACAAAACATTTTTGTTTTGTATTTATTTTTTACGATATATGATTTTTTTACGATAAAGGAACGCAATATATGAACAAGCGGTAAACCTTCGCGGGTGTTCTTCTTCTTTTTAAAAAAATTAAAATAATATTTCAGTGCCTAAATAATGAACAAAGATCATATCAATAGAGTTATTAGGTTTACACGTTAATATACTTTTGTTTCACTGGTCCGTAAATTTGGGAAGGAAATTACCAGTTTGAGTATAAAATCAAAATCAATATATTCCTTATTCAAGTAGGCTATTACAAGCACCTTTAAATCGTCAATTAACACAATATGTCAGTATTGACAGTCCTAGTGGCAGCTACCACCGGCTCGAAAGGCAGTTCTGCTCAGAAGAGCCACAGAGAAACTCAACTGTTGCTCTTTTCAAATATAGTTTTACTATAAGATGCTGTTGATGCCTCCCGAGTGAGCATCAACAGCATTTAATTCCACACATTGACATCAGAATAATATACTTTCCTCATTAATATATTTTAAATTTTAATTATAAATTGTTCAAGTATTAATAATAGATAGACTACTGGCAATAGCCAGTACAATTCGATATATTATATTGTCAATCCGATCCAATATATTAGGGAACTCCCTCTTGGATTCGAACTCCCAACTTACCCAACAGTCTCCATGCTATCAAATATTTCATCCATTTCTTCGTCCTTGACCTCTTTTTCCAGATCCTGTTCCTCTTCCTTCAACAGGTCCTTTACAGGAGTCGAGGACTCCGTCTGGACCAGAACCGATGCTAGTTTTGATGTTAAATATTGCTGGAATAAAAAGAAACATATCTTGCCATAAATATTGATTACAAAGAAAATCGTTTTTTTTATTGTATGTAACATTTATCTATCGGCTGGTCTCAATTTGGCAATTTGCAAATTGCAATACAGTACTTTAAACACTGAAGCCAGTTATCAATAGCAGCTAGCACTCTGTGTATGGGAGAAATCTTCACTGCCAATTGTATGATTTTTTTAAGGACTACAAATTTTCATGGCGTTTAGAGCGAGCCTTACTCTCTAAAACTGATCATTAATCATAGTCCAGTGGATTAAGATCAGGATTAGATGACGGCCGTTCTGTAGCTCTGATAAAGTCCACACTGTCACAAACAGAGGAGGTTTCATTGTATTTATCAATAGTCCGGTACACAAACATTGACGCAAAAATAAGCAAACAGAAAAATCGTTGATTCCAAATTCAAAAATAATATTTTGTTTATTTTTAATTATATCAGTATTTATGGCCAGCTTAAGTATATATATATATATATATATATATATATATATATATATATATATATATATATACACTAGCGACTCGCTCGCGACTTCGCCAGCATAAACTATAGCTGCATCGTATTTTTAGCGGGCCTTCTCGTAAAACAATAAAATTCCTGGAAAAACTCAATCAAAAAAATGAGAGGAAAAAGTAGTCATGTTCATCCCAAGACCTAAGTATCTCTATATAAAATTTCACTTAATTATTATTCATTCATTCAAGACTTAAAAACTTCCCCTTACCTTATAAACCAGTCCCTTGCTCTGAATTTCGTGGACCCTCAAGTGCCTATCCAGGCTAGTGCTAACCACCAGGCCCTCACTTCTCACCAGGCTGATGCTGGACACAGCTCCCACACATCCCTTGTATCCTTTGTCTGGTTTTCCTCTCCGGAGATCCACTTGGTGGAGTTGACCTCTACCAAATCCTACGAAGACTTGGCTGTGAAAGGATTATTTTTATATTTTTAAAGTGTTATTCACACACTTAAGATATACTAGCTGCCCGCAGCTGCGACTTCGTCCACATTTAATTGTAAAATAAAGTACTCTTAAGTGGCTCCTTATTACGTCAGCTATACCCCAGTGAAAGTCCCGTCTAAATCACTACAGCTGTTCCAGAGATTAGCCGGAACACATTATTATACATTCATTTGCATTTAGTAAAAAACTGTTATTTTAACATTAACACTCCAATTTTATTAATTTGTCTAGGTATAGATATATAATAGAATTTGTTTCTCACCGCTCGTCCAAGCCCGGTACGATGCACGTCGCCGCCATTTTATCAAACTCCACGTTACAGACCGGCCTTCTCTGTGCTCTTGTGTCATATAAGCTGAAATATATATATATATATATATATATAATTTAAAGCCATCGTGTCGCAGTGGCACAGCGTCTGTCTGTACACGTGTGTGTGTGGATTCCATACACTCTCAGGGAATGATTATATTCATTTCTACACTCTGGTGAACAAGACTCGCTTACTTAGTCACTCGGTCGCCACTCAAAGCGCGATGCCTCAATTTCAGGCGGTGCGAGGAGAACGGAGTGCCTTGACACTAGGTTCACTCAGACTACCCTGCTATGCGGGACAACGCTTGTAAACATATAAAGTCAAAGTCAAATAATTTCATTCAAAATAAGAAGATACACGCTGCATTTTTTTAAAGTCAAATAATTTAATTTACCAACCATATGCCTGTCCATTGAGGCACAGGTAGCATCTGACTGTAACCGCTGTGGTTGTGAGTTTAATACACACTCTGGGGGAATGATTATATTTAAACAACTAAGCTATACTAACATTTTTATGCATACAAGAAAATTTGAACTTATTTTTTATTATTACAATAAGTATTAAAAAATATTGTAAATATTAAATTTAAAACTAATTTTGATTAAGCGTAAAGGAATGTCTAAGAGCCTAAGCTTACGCTATCAGCAATTAAAAATTATTAAAACACAAAATTAATAACATTGTTGAGGCCATCTTGGTCCAGTTTCTATTGTGAACACTTGGTCGTTTTTTCAATACACACTTGGAGGAAAATGATTATATACTACAATATACTAACATTTTTATAAAATATGTATATTTGTTGTCAGCATCTCTGTAGAGAGATTTGTCATATAAAATTAATTTCTTACCGAACATATCCGTATCTGGAGCAAATGGCTAAAGTCTCTTCGGATAGGAAGGTCAAGTCGGACACCCAAACTGGTTTTCTTAACTGAAGCCAGTCGTGGGGAGGATTCTTCGCTGTGAATATTGGTGTTGATTCACCAATTCGCCATACTTTTAATTCGTTTTCTTCTCCACCTGAACAAGAAATATTATATTAAGAAGATTTTGACTTTGATTTTAGACTCCGTTCTTGACTTTCTGGCGACATCAGAGACAATGCAGACCGTAATAATAATTAGATTATGATTATTCCTCCCAGTGGTAATTGAATCCTTAATCAATCGTGTTTACAGATGTGTCACACTGCGACAACATATTAACAAAAATCTTTAAAACTTATATCTTTTGTTATTAAATTATATAATAATTTTCTTTTTTGTTAATAAAATACATAATTATAACAGAATTTCTGTTAAATATTGATTTAACAAACAAATTCCAGCTTCATGCTTATATACATAGGATATTGAGAGAAAGGCTAGTGTCAAGAGATTTCATTCTCCATTCCAGAAACCATCCTAAGCAATGAAATGAAAATCATATTAATATAATGAGTGTGAGTGTGTATTGAACCCACAACCGTAGCGTTTACAGTCAGATGCTGTCACACTGCGGCACAATAACCTCAAACTAAGTTTCATTAAAGTTCAAAATTATACTACTTCATCTTACACTACTGATATATCAAATGTGAAAGTTTGTAACGATTGATGGATGTTTATTATACTTTCACACAAAATCTACTAAACAGATTTTGATGAAACTATACAGTAAAACAGAAATTGCAATTAAATTCAAGTATATTATTCTAGTCAAGAATATTATATTGATGTTAATATATGCAGTTGAACACTGTGGATGCTCACTTTGGAGCCTTCAGATGATTATAGTTGTAAATTTATATTATACTAGCGACGCGCTCGCGGCTTCGCCAGCGTGAACTGTAGCTGTTTCGTATTTTCCATGTCATAAAAAAAATCTGGAAATACTAAAAAAAAGTAGCCTACATTCATCCCAAGATCCTTAAAGTATAACTATATAAGATTTTATAACAATCAGTTTGGCTGTGATAATGTCACAGACAGACAGAGTTGCTTTCCCATTTATAATATTAGTTACATTGGAAAAGAGCAACTTGAGCTGAACTATCACAGGTAGCTTGTTATACTGACAATACAAAAATACTTGTAACAGTCTATAGGGCATAATTTACAAAGATTTTGTATTACTTGGCCATAATAAAACAGTATTTATCTAGTTCTTATATAATACAAAAACATACCAGTTGCAAAAATTGTGCAGTCACCGTCAAAAACCTTCATCTTATCCAATTTGGCTCCAGTATTCACAACAACATTCTCCTTCTTTGACCATATCTGAACTACTCCACTTGAGAGACCAGCTATTAGCCTCCTTTTGTATTTCCCTAGACCTATTATTTCACCGCTGCCAAAATTTGCAGTGTAAGACTTTGTGAAGCCTTGTAATGTGTTATAGACTTGGATCTGTAAGAAATGATTAGGATTGATTGAGATAGATGATGATGATGATATGGTTCAATGGGAAAGTGTTTGATTGTGAGTGCAATGGTTGTGGGTTAGTATTAAATATTTTTTGTACATATTTCTTTGAGTTTTGCAATGTATTAATACAGGTATTCTTATCATAGTCTGCTATATATTTTTCCCTGCATAGGGCAGTCATAAAGAATGTAGTCTCAAAACACTTTATTTTCCAATTAGAAGAATTTTAATTAATCAAATCAAGTAAAACTCAAAGGTAAAGTGTGGCATATAGGATCCTTTGGGACTCTATGCAACCACTAAGAAAGGAATCATCATGTTTTACAGTATAAATAAAGTATAAAAATGTGGTGGCAAGGTTTATAAATGATGAATATAAATGAAAACTTGATGAAGAAGTTGGTGAATTAATTATCTAGATGAGAGATCCACTAATAGTTTATTTATTACAGATATTCTCCAGCTAATATATTAAATTCTACCAAATTAAAGCAACTTGTTCCAAGAACATGCAATATGATAACTAACTACATTTTTTTTATTTTTTATTCTATAAGACAAGCATTCAATATTTTTATTGAATGTTCAAAATTTCATTAAACTTTTTTTGAAAATATTCTAACAAGGTACCTGTTGATTTTTCCTTCCAATTAATATTTCTGTTTGCTCTGCATTCCCCCAAACCATTGAAGTGATGGCATCTTCTTTTACTAAACTTTTAATGTCTACTAGATTTTCTATGAATTTTTTATTATTTTTTGTAACATCTGTATGATATTTAACATCTAAAAGATTATAAATTGATTAAAGGAATGGTTTTTTAAAAAAAATTGTAGTATAATTTAGCATATGATAAAAATGTGATGATAAAATTGTTAAATTCTAATAAAATGCTACCAACATTTTTAAAATCAATATATTTAAGAACAACTAAATAATAGATTAAATTCCACATAATGTTAGACATACATTTTTTTGCGAAACTATTAAAATAACGTTTCCGCCAATAGAACTTACGTTTAAATGAACCTATTTTACTAGCTACGAAGAAATCAATCTCTTTGTTTTCTGTCACGACCATTTTGAAACTTATCACATAATCGTTTAAGTTAAAATAATGTTAAAATGCTATTTAGTATTTGGATTTTAAACCAACACGTGAAATCTCAAACTGACAAATGAACTGTCATTCTGACAAGTATTGTGTTTACACAAAAAAACTGTTGTAAGTGATGTATACATCATACAAAATGCAGATGGTTTTAAATTTCGTAATTTCTTGATTATATAACGTATTCGAAGAAATTCTAATTCCTGTTGTAATCATTTACAAGTATAAAATTACAATAATGACATTACATTTCATGTAAACAAATATGTACTAAAAACTAACAGAATATTTTTCTTGATGTCTTATTAAGATATATATATTATTGCCGTTATGATTTTTTTAATAAAATTGTTTAATTTATTACAATATAAGGTTTGATTTATGGATTATTTGAACAATTCTTATTTACTTAGTGTTTCAAATATGAGCGAAAGCGTCGCGTTAGGATTTAGAACAGAGTTTTGCTATGTGTGAGATAAAGTAAAAAACATTTTGTAATAAATTTGTCAGCATATTTCCATGTCCGATAACTATACTTGTGACCTGCTCACGGCTTCACACCCGTAAACTACATGACTATAGCTTTTTCGTTTGCTCGGTCTTCGGCGTTGTTGCTTAAATCACAAACTTTGCCTAAATTTACTATTTTGATGAATTATATATATGTTACAAATATTAGTAGACAATTTTACTATCATTGTCTGAATCCTTATACCGACCAATACAGTCTTAATGAATACAATTTAGACCTTGACACCTCAATTAGCTTATTCTAACGAAGTCGTCGAAAGGAAATTCAAATTTAGTTACGTCCTACTTTAAATATCACACTAATAGTTTTTCTATTTAGAGGCAAGGCAACCTTCTTAGGTTACCGCTGTAGCTGCTGCCATTTGGAACATACGTTTCACCCGATGAATCGGCCGCTCTGTCCCCTTCTTTTAAACCTCTAATATGTTCTAAGATATTAATTTTAATGAAATGTTGTAGAGAATATTATTGATCTTAAAAGACCTTACCGTGGACTTTTTAATGTATGATAGGCGTTATGTTTGACCAGGGTTTTATACTGGTACCGAATTTGATGAATATGAACCGGTATTTAAAGGTATTTATAGGTATTATGCGTTTCCATACCGAGGACCGGTACCGAAAAATTAATCTAAAAATATGCAGGTATTTAATCTAAAAATACATGTATCGAGTAAAGTACTGTCAGCGCTCCGCTTCGAATTTTTTAATAAGTATCTCTCAACGATGACTGAATTCACTTTGATTAAATAATTTAAATAAATTTAGATCAATATTTTTACTACCCGCGACGGTATGGTGACGGTATATGTGTTTATGGTTAGAGGTTGTTTGTTTGTTTGTGCAAACCAATGTTGCCATTTATTTCCAAAAATACTAGTTTGATTTTAGTGCGGTTTTCAGTAATCAGGTTTAATTTTTGGATGTTATTAGATATTTGTTACTGTGATAACTCGCGAGGGGGCGCGGCAGTTAATATTTGTTTGTACTAAAGCAAACTATTATTTAAGGCTTATATATAAAATAAATTATGTCGATGTTGTGTTGTGTTGATGTCCTATGAATGTAACCTATGATTTTTAAAGTTTGAAATAAAAAGCAAAATTAAAAAATTTTAACTTACCCATGATGGTTAAAATGTTATATATAAATGAAGAAATAATTAAGAAAACCCCGACCAAAAGAATTTATGTAACGAGACGACAGGACGACTCCGTCGGGAGCTGCCATCATTATTTCAAATTTCACATTCAATTAGTTTTTATTGTATCATTTTTTAAATCATTTTATCCCTTTTTTACACTGTCGTAGAGGGTCCTTTTCTAAATTTTTCATTTTGTTTTTTATTTTTCTTGTGTTTATTGTAAATTTTGTGTTGGTTTATTGTTAATTAGTGTAAAAAGTTTTGTTGGTTTATTTACAAAATAAAGTATCCGTAAATTATCGTTTATATTACCGGTCTTGTACCTGTAAAAATAAAGGTACTTTCAAGCATACCGGTAAAGTAGATACCGTTATCGAAAAATACAAGTGCTTCAATGTCAGTGTTATCTGTATTCGAAAATAATACCGGTACTACAATCCTTGGTTATAAACGTCGATGATTTAACGATATAGTGAAATTCAGTTGGAAGTTTTCATGTAAAGTGTAAATTTTATGGTATTTCTTTCGATGATTTCACGATATGGCCACGACACTTATGCAAGTTTTAAATACATTTTGAACGAATAATAATGAAATAAAATTAACTTAGCAACAGTATGCCATATGTATTATGCTATTTGTATGCACAGTAATTTATATATTAATAAATAAATTACATTAATTTGAAGTTTATACTTTATTAATTTATTCTTTTACAAAAACCTGTAATAGGAAAAAAAACTTAAAAAATCTTAAACTTAGGTACCTCTAGTAAGTACAAAATAAAAACAAAATATTAGTGAAAATAATTTATTAAAGTGCCATTAAGTTTTCACAGAAAATAAAATTATAATAATAAGCTGGTACTCATACTGGTGGCGGTTGCGTTCCCGGTTCTTGCTTATTTAATACTCATCGTGGAAAGGAAAATCAGGGTGGTGTACACTATAAAGAAATATATATTTGAAATTTAATATCTCATGTACAGAGGCCATCGTATGCTATGGTTGTGGGTTCAAGACACGCATGGGGAAATGACTGAATGTTAAAATTATTTTCATTTTTCCGTTGAGGCAAGACAAATCGCGACGTTGATTTTCGAATGTATCGACGACAGGGCGTGGACAACGGAGTATTTTGACACTAAATTCTCTCTGTCTACTCAGGTATACCAGAAAAAGCGTAAAGCTGAAAGAAAATAATATGAACATATATAGAAAATGCTGGAGAAAACAAATTAGTCACAAAATCAACTAAAAGAAACATGCTGTATAGTATTTCCTCGTGTACCTGGTCGTTATAGCAACGAAATCAAGTTCATGCTCTGAAAATCATGCATATTTTCAAATAAATACTGAATACTGAATACTGAAAATAGTGAAATGAATTAACTTTTCAAGCTTTTTTTATTTGGATAGATAGATAGATAGATACAAGGCGTTAATAAATACTCACTCTCCCATAGAGCAGACTCGCCCCTTACACTCGAAGGTGGCGATCAGCTCGATATCTTCTGGAGACAGTTGGAAGTCAAAGACTTGGAAGTTCTGCTGAATGCGAGACTTAGTGACGGACTTGGGTGTCACGATGAGACCTCGCTCTATGGCGTACCTGAAATAATACACTTACTAAACCTGCCAGAGAGTCCGTTCGCGTGCTTCTAAATTACGTAACTCTTTTGTTTTTTGCAAATAATTTTTAATCATGATTTTAAATTTTAATCTTAACACCTAGACTCAACCGTTTTACAGTTAGGTACACGCATGCTTTTCTCGCATAGTAGGGTAGTCAGAGAGAACTTAGTGTCAAAAAACTCCGTTCTCCACTTTCCGCCCGAAATCGAGACAATGTGTTTTGGGTTGCAGAACTCAACGCCGCGGTTTGTATTTCCAAAATGGGGAAAAGATAATCATTTAAATAAATCATTCTCCCAAGTGGGAATCGAACCACAACCATCGCAATAATAGTAAAAAATAAAAAATATAAAATAAAAAATATAACAAAAAACTTGAAAATATATTAAAATAATACTATTTAACGCCACTGGTATATATTATAGTGCACTAGAGCTTTGTCAGTATTGACAATGGTTATCGGTTCGATTACCAGTCGGGTGAAGATTTCGTACTTATAGAATGAAAGTGGCATAACTTACAATTTCTTAGATTACCAAAAACTGATAAAAAACCTATTCTAAGGTTATGTTGTAATTTGTCACAAATTGGCTTAGGTCACTTTCATTCTAAGCGTGCGATTTGTTAATTCGGTGCGGTTGAGTTCCGCTATTAAAATCGAATCTAAAAAAATCGTCGTCAATTGTCATAAAATGTCAGTATTGTCAGTCCTAGCGGCAGTTACCACCGGCATTCGACACATAATATCTCTAAAAATAGCGAAAATGTGCGAGCGTGTGTGTGTCTTAATAGATGTGTGTGTCTTAATGGATTATCCCCAACTGCAATGCAATGTGCATTTTTTTTTGTAAATAAACACTAGATCCCACTACTACGAACATAGAGAACAATTCCAAGACGCATCCACTGAGTCATTGCGGTATTTTCCTTATTATCTAGGTAATAATAATAAACGAGTATCTAGATAGGCTTTTTATAATGTACACTTTAAACCATACTTTAGAATTTAATTATGCGGTTTAATGAAATACATCAGCTGTGTTTTCTCACGTATGTAATATAAGTATATAACCATTATGGCACATGAGGCTGAAGCGCTTGGTACAAATACACATCAGGGTAGCATTTATTAGTATACTCTACTTTTTATGTTTTTTTGCACATTTCTCTCATTTTAGAAAGGCAGGGAGGTACAAAAGGCCTTTACGTATTAATATATAAAAATAAGGTGTAATGAGTCTTTAAGCTTTCGTGATAGTCACTAGACGACACTATTTTAGTCCCCCACCTTATCAGCACTTGAGCGGTAGTCTTGTTGTATCTGTCAGCTATAGACTTTAATCTTGAGTCTTCCAAGAGTTGGGGATCACCAGGCTTGGCCCACGGTCTGTCAGGGGATCCAAGGGGAGAGTACGCGGAGACAGTGATCCCTAAAGACCTGCAGTGGCCGATCAGCTTCTCTTGGTTAAGGTATGGGTGGACTTCAATCTGTTGGATATTTATCGTAAGTATTTTTCCCATACTCGAGCTACTACTAAGTGTCTTTTATTAAAAAAAAAAAATTCTATTACCCAAATTCATACCTGAATGACAGCTGGCTTAATTCTTGAATTTTCCATGATCCTGTCAACTTGACGCTTATTGAAATTGGAGATGCCGATGCTCTTCACCAGACCCTTGTCAACCAAACTCTCCATGGCCTTCCAGGTGGCCACGTAATCCACTGCTGATGGAACTGCCTTACCTTGGTCATCGACTGGGAAGAGACTTTCTTCTTCCTGTACCAAAATGGTTTTTATTGTCAAGTGATTATAATCGAAGGCAACCTTCCTTAAAAGAGTTTGTTAAGGACTAAAGACGCTTAGTGGGTAGGCTCCATATAAGTTAAACCGAAAATCTAGTATAGGTTACCGGTAAAAATAGTCTTGTGGAGATCCTAGGGAGCAAATCATCAACCGTCAAGCAATGGAATTCACAGAGCTGTATTAGAGCGAGAACAGGGAAAGAAAAGATGGTGGAGAATGGTTTGGGCATATATATTGCATGGGTATCATAAATTCCCAAATTCTTGAAATCACGATTCGAGACGAGTATGATTTTCTAAAACTTTTTAATTTAACGCACTTTCCGCATTCAGAAAGTCTGCCTTCCAACCAAATCTAGCGTTAATATCCTCCGTTCACCACTTTTCGTCTATTTCGATACATTCCATGCTAATAGCCAAAAATCAACGACCAGTTTTATCTTACCAGAGCAATTTTTTTTACAGCTCCACGTTTTTTCAGCTATATCAGGGTAGTCAGAGAGAACCTAGTGTCAAGACGTTCCGTTCTCCACTTTCCATCGCCATAGCATCATCGATCGCTATAATTTGTTCACTAACCTTTAAAGGCAAGACGACATTAAACGGTTCTAAGCTATTATGATCGATTTCCATGCATTTTTCAGTATGTACAATTCTACTGACGTCAATGCATATTTATAAGGTTTTAATTTTTCTGTTGGTGAAATAATATCAGGAATATGGCATTTTTATATTTGAATTGCGTTTAAGCATCTCAATGCTTCCGATTTCGAACTCTTCTGTCTTGGATACTAATTACTTTTCGGCCGTATAACTACTCGAATATTTAAAAACCTAACTTGATTGGTAAACTGATTAGACAAAACGGGGCTTTGATTTCCGCCGTTCAATATGTCATTAAATGTACAAAAAATGGAGATCAAAGTGTATTATCACTAGGTTCTTTGCATATCCAGAAAAATGTAAGAGATATGTGGAGGTAAATCCTTACCTTATACGCTTGGGGCCAGTGAATGAGATAAAGATCCAAGTACTCCAGACCCAGGTCCTGCAGTGACTTCTTCAAGGATTCTTCTACCAGATCTGGGCGGTGGAAGGTGGACCACAGTTTCGACGTTATGAAGATATCCTCACTGTATATAAGTAAGAAAATAATCTAGTGTCTTGACACTCTGTTTTCCCCTTTCCTCTCAAGTTCGTGATATTCTGTGATCACAACCATCTTGTATACAGACAGACTCAAATAATAGCTTCCATTAGCTTTTTAGATTAAAAATATAGATCTTTATTTTAATCTTGCAAAGAAAATAGGGATCAATCTCTCTGAAAGTTTTCATTTAAAGGCATTACGTATTGTGCGGAACACAACACCGCGCTGTGTCTAGCGAGAACACAAGCTTTTCTACATAACAAACTTCTTAATTTAAAAAGATTTAGAAGACTTATAAATATATAAAATTCTCTCATGGACCCGATTCGTACTGATTACGACATCAATTTCACGCTATGACTATATTGCGTTGTCAACGGATCCGGACACCTGTGCACATTTTGAAACCAATCAGACAAAAACAAGCGGGTTAAAATAACGTTGTAATATTTGATTACATTGATATATAGACGCAGGTGAAGTTGATACAGAGTGTTAATAAATGTTAAGCGATTATTACTTCTAGTGCCACACGTTTTTTATTACCCGATCAGATTTCAATTAGATATATAAATGAATTGTAAGCAGTTTTAACGTTTTAATTAAGTGGCTTCATGGCGCAGTTGGACAATTATAACGAAGCGATATTCGGAGGTTCAATTTCACAAATTTAAAAGAGAGTATTTTTACTTATGAAATAAAGTTCGGTGTTTGGGTAAGTTCTAACATAGTTTAGTTAAAAGATTGTTGCAAGCAATTATTATTTGCCGAGAGTGTGTTTGTTTTTGTGAAATTTTTGTTTTTTTATTAAAGTAGATAGATGTTGAGAGTTCGGTTAGAGTTTTGAGAGTTAGTTAGGTTAGAAGTTTGATGTAAACGTAAAGGCAATGGCTGTGAGTTTGATATACACTCGCAATAATGATTATGCTTAAATCATTTATTTTTCTTTTGCCCCGTTCTGGCAGGGAAAAGTACGGTGTTCAGTTCCACTCGCAATGCGCGATTTCTTGAAACTATTTTTAACATTTTAAAGTGTTATTCACAAACTTGGGAAATTGAAGGATAAGAGCCCGCGCCTCTTGGCAACCAATGACGGTTGACGATTGACGGTTCCCAAGAGGCGCGGGTTCGAATACCGCTGCGTTCAAATTTACGTTATACGCAGGTTATTAGCAGGAACGTAGTAGAAGTTGAAATATATAATTTTAAAATATTAAATTTCAATATTTTTAACATTTTTAAAGTGTTTTTCACACAGTTAGATAACTGAAAAGCATATTTTTAGAAAACGTATTAAAATAGAACGCAGCGTGATTTGAATCCTAACTGTTTACAACAAAAATAAGTTGTAATAAGCGTATAAGAATTTGGACGTAGCCGCCGAATGTACAACGCATGGCTTACCGGTCAGAGCTACCGGCTTAGACGGTTTCCACGAGGCGTGGGTTCAAATCCCTCTGCGTTAAAAATTATATAGGTTTTCTTAAAATATGTTTTTTTATGAAATTTCAAGTGGTGAGCGGAGTGTGTTACCTCTAGATTCTCTCTGTGTACCTTACCCAAATAATATTTAAATATTACATATAAAATATTAACTATTGAACACATTGTCATGATAATAATAAATTGGTTTCAAGGTTGTTGTATATATATGTCGCGCACATACAACACACATGTAAAGTAGTTATCGCCTTATCAATCACTGATTACATCTAAAGCTATTAAAACCTTATTAGAATTCATCTATTATAATAGATTATCTTAGGGACTACAAACTTAACACCATCGTGATGCAGTCGTGGCTAAATAAGCACGATGGGTGTGCATTAAAATCCAAGATGGAGAAAAATATATTTATGACAGGAAACTGGACTGATTAAAATGTTTCCTTTCTTTTGGCTTAAGCTTGGCTTACAAAGCTGAAGCGTGTCTAGATATCTAGATGCCGTATATCAATTACGCGAAATGTAGAAATTGTGTGAAGACAAGAATATTATAAAATTACATATGAACATGACGTAAATACTTTCTCTCTGTATTATATTGGGTCAGTAAACGACTGTAAGCGCGATGGTTGTGGTTGTTCAATGTACAATACCTGTGACCACGGACTAAACTTCTAAAATGTATTTCCGAATACCAAAATGTACGCCACACCAAATTCGGTTAAAATAGTTTGTTTAATTTCAAAAGTATTATAATTAAATTATTTTCATTTCCTCGCTCTGGTAGGATAAAGCGTGGCGATGAGTTTCACATTACGTTATTTTAGTCTCGGATTACGATGGAAAGTAGAGAATAGAGTGTCATAGAAGCTGCAAAAAAAAACAAAACTTTTTAATACACCCTCGTGTTGAAATTACCCTATAAAAGGTATCTTCCAAACCTCGTGACGTAATTACAGGGGTTTTTTTAACTCACCGTTTCACAACTTCTTCATCGAACTTCGCCTTCAAGGCTTCCCCAACTTCCTTTTCATTTCCATAAATAAGTGCGCAGTCGATATGAGTGTACCCGATATCGACAGCGTCTTTTACAGCTTGAGTTACCTCTCCTGGTTTTGACTGTGAAAAAATAAAAAAGACTATGAGGTCATCGTGTCGCAGCGGGACAGCTACTGGTTGTGATCGTGATTGGTCGTGGATTCCATTCCCACTCGAGGGACTGGTCAAATAAAAAAAGGCGTGAAGCTGCAGTAAGATTTCCTCGTGTACCTGGTTGTCATGGCAACGCCGTCAGGTCCACTATATTGTATTGTCAAGATGTTGGTTAAATTTCGTACATTATTACAGGTGAAGCTAATACAGCAAGTTAAAAATACAATTTTTTTTCACCTAGCAGAATTTGAACCCTCCTTATAACGTCTAAACGCTTTAGAGCCTAGGCAATTGAGCTAAAAGAAAGTTCTAGACGATCCATTTAGTGTTGTATTTGAACGGAACTGGATTCTCTCTGCCTATATAGAGGACGACACTTTTGATTAGTTTCAATTTTATTTAAATAAAATACAATATTTTAAATTGCGTTGTCATAGCATCGCGTATGATACAAAAGCGTATGTCAAACACATACGTAAGCAGTGTGTCTAATATGTATTTTACTAATGTAATGTACTTTCATTTATTATATAAACTTTACCTATAAGAAAAGAAAATTAAAATTTTCATAAGGAATAACAAAATTATTAGTATTAATACAATGATTTAACGGAAGTACCTTGTATGAGGGAAACCTTCAAAAAGCCATAATGTGTTATTGTTATCATCAATGCTATAATGCTATTTCAAGGGAATGTTAATTGATTGCCAAAGAAAACTGTACAATCTATCAAATACATATGCCAGCTTCACATTTTCATAGGAAGTCAGAAAGAACCTAGTGTCAAGACACTCCGTTCTGTCCGGCCGGAAAAAACCCGTCATTGCGTTGTTGAGTTGCGAGGCACAAGGAAATGAAAAAAATGTTAAAAATAATCATTCGAGTGTTCATCGAACCCAGGACCAATCACGTTTACACTGAGATACTATATATCCCTAAGAGTCCCTTTTAGTCGTTTGAATTACTTGCAAAATGTGCAGACATGTCCGGGATGCATGTCATAGTCATAGCAAAAACCTGAGATCCTTGTTAAGATAATCAGGTACACGAGTTAAAATAAATAATATTGAATAATAAAAAAAATGTTTAGTAATATGAACTGACTCGAACCCGCGTATCTTGGCAACCGATACATCTGACCGCTAAGCTATATGTTCTATATTCTTATATACTGCATTGATTAATGTTATCAAGGTACAGTTAGTTTAAGCTACATACATACGACTATCGACCCGCTCGTGGTTTTGCCCGTGGAAGCTCTAACTATAGCTGTTTAGTTACTTCGCCCGCCCGCGATCTTATTTAAATCACAACATTTTCTTAGGTTTAGAATATTTTTTTTAATCAGATTGTAATGAAATAAACACTACATGATAAGCAAAGTTTAACACAATACATAGTCGCAATTTCATTTAAATCGGTTTAATCGTTTCTGAGATAAGCTCTAATAATATTTTTCTTCACATATTTTCCATGTACATACAGCGGTTACATTTTTATTATATCTACATAGATACATATAGATAGTGACGTCTTCAAATCTTATTTTGGGATTTTTATGTTAATTTTGGGTTGAGCTAACAAAAAAAATGTCTTTTATAAACAGAGAGAACCTAGTGTCGAAGTCGTCACTCTGTTTCCACGCTTCGCCCGATTTCGAGACTCTGTCTTACTGGAGCGGAATAAAAGTATTTTCGTAATTAAAAAATTAAGCATCACCTTCCAAGTGCCCAATCCAATGACAGGGCAAGTTCTTCCGTTGTTGAACACTAAAAGTGGTACGTTTGCCATTTTTTTATAAAAAATCACAGTATTATATATATATTTATATAGATTTATAAAAATTACAATGATTTATAAATCAGAATCTGTCGCTATTGAAGATTGGTAAGTAACTGATCCTATGTAGCGGTTTGATTCAGTTTTATCACAAAGTTACAAGTTAAGCCGCTGTTCCATTAAAGCGACAGTTCGTACGACAGATTTGTCGCAAATTATTGTATATCTGTAAAAAACTGTGAAATAGAAATTTAGTTGGTTTTAAACTTTATTCATTATTATGAATTTGACTGATAAGTAGGAGGCGTCTAGGATCTCCTTACAAGTTCCAATACATTATCTGTTTTTGGACATAATACAACTACGAGCAGTCGAGTGACCAGTTTTTAAGCTTTGAGACATTGCATATTGAGTCGCAGAACTCAACGCCGCGTTTGATCCTGCCAGAGCGGAAAAATAAAACTAATTTAAATAAACTTTCATTCATTGTTGATTGAAATTTAAGTTTTATATGTGGTTATTTTATATGCTTTGTAGATCTAGTCTTAAATAATATTAAGAGTTAACATCTATAGTTTATATTTTATTTTCATTTGTAAAAGTGACATGAATGAAACAAAAACTCAGCTTCGATTATTGAAATCATAATTTCGTCTTTTTTTTAAAAAACAGTTTAATAAAGTTCTGTATTCTTTTATGTGAATATATTATACTTAAAATATTCATATGTCGTAAAATAAAAAATTTGTAACAAACATCTGAAGAATTGAATATCTAAAAATATATTGTTGGTTCAAAAATCAAAAATAAAAAGCACATAATAATAAAAATGTATCTAATCACTGTCTGTACATGAAGTATAATATGAGAAAAAATATTATTGGTGGCATTTATGATTGTAATAGAACCCAAAACAATGATTTGATATATATATTTTTTTCTATTTGTCTGTTTATCTGTTTGTCGGTTTGTTTGTGCAAGCTAAATTCAGAAACGGCTCAAGCGATTAAAATACAATTTTAAATAGTTTTGCGGTATTTATTTATTCCCCTACATTCAGTATTTATTTCATTACAATCGCTTCATAAATAAAAACTACAAACACTTAAATTACAAATTAAGGCAAAGTTTGTGATCTACGAGTGCGATCTCGTAAGTGAGAACGCGGGCGGGCGAAAGAATAAATAAGCTTGTTGTGTCGCAGTGTGACAACTTTTGACTGTAAGCGCGATTGGTCGTTGATTCGATTCCCGCTTAAGGGAATGATTTCTGCTCTGGTACTTAAAACAAAGCGCGGCGTTCCGCAACTCAACACGCAATATCTTGATGTCGGGTGGAAAGTGAACAACGGAGTGACACTCGGTTTTCCCTGACAGGTAGTAATGCGAAAAAAACCGCGAAGCTGAAAAAAATATTATAAATATAACTGATAAAAATAATTGTTAAAATTAAATTGTTAAAAGCGAATACATAAACAAATAAATACATATGTAAACAAATAAACAGATATCGGCCTATTAGCACTAGCATCCTCTGAGTTCAATAGCCTCATTTTATGTCTCTGTTCCATGAGTTGGAGTCTCTTGTCGGAGAGTTTTTTTATTTAAGGTATCCAAGAGTCATGGGTTCGAGTCCCGCTGGGTTCAAAACTTTTGAATGAGTGTGATATTCTGTGACGTGCTCAAATTTACGTAACCTAACTACATAAGCTTAACAGACATATTTAGTAACCTAACGTGCTTATTAAATTAATCTTTCGTTAAATCTTTCTTTACCTCTGCAACAGCATACAGCGTAGTCTAAATATGGAGTAAGAGATCATGAACTAAAGATGTGTTTGTCTTAATTAGCATCAACTTCCAGTACTTTAGTAAGTTAATTATATTTCCTAGTCAATTCAGGAATTTGCACAGAGCAGGAGAGGAAGGTGTCTAACAGGAGACGATGATGATGTCAAAACAAATAGGCTGTAAAGCCTGATTGATGGAGAAGATATTGGAGGAAGAGATTTCATAGGATTCACACATAGCCCATACGCTTTGCATCTGATTATTTGTAATATAATCATCATCATTGTATCGTATGACGCTAAAAAATAAAATACAAAACCATGCATCTATTAATCGCATTAGAGAAAACACACATTAATATTACGCATCGAACTCATGGCGGGGTGGAAAATTATAGGGGCCTTGAAATTACATCATTGAGGCCTAACTCTGTACATTTCAAAAATAATACCTACATACATTTTATATCCTAAAAATGTGGGATTCATTTTCTTTTATCCTTAGTGTTTATTAAAATTTAATAAAAACTTGATGATTCAATTATTTTCTACAATCTTCTATTACATTATATTTTAAATAATATTTTGTAATTTACTTCTTATTATTTTTTTTTGAAAAAACATAGTGTAACTTAACTTACGTGAGGGCCATTCACACAGTCGCTGGCCGCGAGAGCTGAGGGAGATGTTCTTCTCGCAGTCTCGTTGGATGTGGTCAACGCCTTTAACAGCCTGCCGTTTGAGACGCTAAGAGAGGTTTATCCGCTACCATGGAGTGCCTCTCTATCTCCGGCGGTTGTTAGATGACTATCTCCAGGACAGAGTAGTCCTATGGATAGTGGGGGATGGACAGATCGGTCGACGACAGGTTAGTTGCGGCTTTCCAAAAGGGTCGGTATTGGCTCCGACACTGTGGAACATTGGGTATGATTGGCTGCTGCGTTGTTGTCTTCTTCACGGGATGAGTGTCATTTGCTATGCGGATGACACTCTCGTCACAGTAAGGGGATCATCTTTTCAGGAGGCGGTACGCTTGGTTGAAGCCGGTACCCGCCTTATCTTCGACCGCATTGAAGTGCTGGGTCTGAGGGTCTCCATGCCCAAGACCGAGGCCCTTCTATTTCATGGCCCGCGCAAGGGTCCTCCTTGTAGCCCTTGTAGTTCAATCCACCCTTACCTACAGCACTGGATCGCTAGAAGATTCGGGGTCCTGGCATTCAGATTGGTACAGGTGTGTAATAGGACACGGTTGCTTTGACTAATACATGCACCAGATTGCACGTCGGGAGGCGTCGCCGGTGTGACACGAATGTGATGCGCCCATCGACTCCGCTGCGCATCATTCTCTGGCCGCCCCGCTTGGGCCCTACAACACCATGCCTTGATGGATGTAGTTAAGCTTCGCTATAGAACACGTGATATCTCTAAAAATATGCAAGAAGTGGAGAATGGAGAGTATTAACACAAAGTTATGTCTGCCTACCCTGCTGAACGGGAGAAGCTTACAGTTTTAAAATAACATATTATCTTTGTACTTACTCAAGTTATACATAAATAAGCAAACCATCTATTTTGATATTTTTAACATTTTTTAACTTTTCAACTTTTTTTAATGCCTTTAAATCATCATTCTCTATATGGAAAAGCTTCGGGCTATTTGACTGTTTTAATGTCAATTTTCTTATAGAATTAGGTGTTTTATAATTTTACGTAACATTATAACAGTGTTAGAGGAACTATGTTCTGATCTATTAAGATATTGTAAGACAATGAGCCAATACGTTAGTTTTTTTTTAATTTAAATGTATAAATTCTCTTTTTTTTGATTATTTTCTCTTTGCGGCATTGACTGCCGCCACACGACACATGTAATGCTCCCGAATGGGAAGTGGTCAATGGAAAAACTTCCAGTGTCTGACACTAGGTTCTCTCTCTGACTGTACTCCTATGCGAAAAAGAATGAAGCTAAATCTTCTAAAGTGTGTAAATTTCTTGGACTCTTGCGTGGACTTTATGACTTTTAGATGTTATTTTTTTTTTCCATTTTCCATAGTTTTAACTGTAAAACCTTCCTGTTTCCATTCTCGTATGAATTTCAGGGTATCCTCTCAAGGTCCAGAAACTTGTCCAAGGAATTGTCAAATTTCAGTTATCTATGCTCAGTACTTTTGATTATGTTTTTTTTCAGCCAGTCATTATTGGAAAAGTTATATATATAACTTTACATAACACACGCATATATGTATGTATAGATATATTATTTTGTGAAAAGTTCCACCATGTTCACACATGGCAGGATTTTAATTAGCATCATCTGGGTGGATGAAAAGAGAAAATAAAATAGTTTAGTTCTCCGCTACACTCTTTAAGAAACCTTCATGTTAATTTTTTGATTTATATGCTTAGTAGCTTCAGCTATACATTGTCTATCAGTCAGCCAGTCAGTAAAGCAAAGGTTTTATAAAATGAATAGTCTAACTAGTTGTTATCGTGTTTCGCTAAAATTCTTATAAATCAATCTGTATCCGAATAGCCGAATCCAAAATCAAAAGGCCTGACCAAGGGGGTCCTCATGGTCAAAATCCATTCAACCCTGGGTACCAAGGACAACCAGGTCCTGGTCCTGGGCAGGGATATCCAGAACCCCTTATCCGTAATTCCTGGTGTGCCATCTGCTAATGTGTCGCCGCCGCCTTACGGACAGGAGCATGGAGTAAGTTTTTATTGTTTGTTTTATTTTCAACACACTTCCACACCATGACATCGAAAAGAATTTTCGTTTGTTTCTTTGTTTTACATATTTTCCAATTTTAAAGATTTTAGATTGAGGAATACAGTGCTTTCTGTTGTTTTTTCAGAAAAATGATTGTTTTAATATTTTGACTATTGCTTTATCTTGTCATATTTTCAGACCAATTACCAACAAGGTTATCCACAAGGATATCCACAAGGTTATCCTCAAGGATATCCTCAAGGTTATCCTCAAGGCTATCCTCAAGGTTATCCACAAGGATATCCTCAAGGGTATCCTCAAGGTTATCCAGGTCAAGGCGGTCAGGGATATCCTGGACAATACCCACAAGGCCAGGGTTATCCTCCAGGGCCAGGGTATCAACAAGACCCTCCTCAAGATAACCTGGGCAGAGGCCATCAAGGTTTTTATGTCATTTAGATGTACATTTAGATCTGGATATATGTATATTTAGAAAAACAAAAATATTAAGTTTAGCTTAAATTTTAAAGTTCAGTTTTACATGTTTAATTGATACTAAAGTGCACAGAAAGAAAACGACAAAATTGATTTATTTTATTGAAAACAATTTATTACGAGGAAGGTATTATTAACGGGGAGCAAAATAAGTCAAGTGTCACTTCACACTGATTCCGATAAACTTTTTCTATGGTGTCCAGATTAATGAACATCCGGTTTTCTAAGATGTGTTTTTTCGAATACCAAAACATTCGCAATTCATTGGGTTAAAATAGTTTAATTAAAAACATTGCCATCATATTATGTTTTTAATACACACGTGGTCCGTACCTTTTGTTAGCAACAGTTCGTTTTTCACCTACCGCCCGAAATCGAGACATTGCGTGTCGAGTAGCGGAACTCAACGCCGCGCTTTGTTTCAGATACCTGGCGGAGAAATAAATTTAGTTTAAGTTTAAGATTTTAAAATTTTCAGCTCCATCTGCAGCACGGGCGGCCGGTACGATGGCTTGTTGCGCGGGAGCTATGGCTTTAATTACTTGTTTGCTATGTTCCTGTTGTCAGGTATGTCAGTCATTTTGTTCTTTTAAGATTTACATTACTATATATCATAGAGGAAGAAAGAACTTGGTGGTAAGTCCTCTCTACAATTTTTTTTAATATATATAATATATTTATATTTTTATTTTGGGAAACATACAGTATAATGTACACATATAAGTTTCCATTTCAAAATTTTATTAAACATGTATGCAGAGAATTATAAAATTGTGATAATAAATTACAAATACAATACTAATTTCGTAACTAAAGGTAATATTTTATACAATTATAATTATTTGGCAAACATAAAAGTTAATATATTAAATATTATTTAATCAATTAGTTACAACTTTTTTATAAAATTTGCATTTATATTGTAAAACTAAATAAATATATACATATTTTAAGGAAACATATGTATTTTAACGAAGCGGGATTCGGACCCGATATCGAAACTCTTGGAACTCGTCCAAGCGCTCTTACCGCTAAGCCATGCGTTCACTTGTAATTGAAATACATTTTTTTATAAAAACGTAAAAAATTTTCAGAGCAGCGGGATTTGAGCTCAGGAGAAATTTGTAAAAAACTCTATCTACTACCTACCTTCGTGTGAATAGCACTTTAAAAAATATTAAAACTAAATAAATAAAATTAGTATATAATTTAGACGTTCTTTAAGAAATTTATCAACATTTTCTTCATAACATTAAAATTTTCGCTAGTACAAAAAAATCTATTTGAATAAATTGGATATTATAGTTTGTGCGGGCTCAGTTTCATACAGAGGTAGGTGTAAGTAAATCCGACCTTCGAACACATTCTCATTAAAGCGATCCTATGAAAGTATTATTTTTAATATATAAAAAATATTACTAGACGATTCTATTAAAATAAAGTACAGAATTGATTGAAATTGAAGCGATATATGATAATGGGATCGATTCCCACTTATTATTATATTTAAAATATTTTAATTTCTGCATTCTGTTGACAAGATAGCGCTTTTTGAAGTCCGTCACTTAACACGCATTTTCGCGGGAAAAATTGCAAAGCTAAAAATATATTTTGACATTTTGAAAGTGTTATTCGCACACTTAGTCATGGTAAAATATTTAATAAATAGCATTCTCTCTTGCCAAACGATTGTTTGTAGAATAATGTTTCGATAGCAAAATATAAAAGAAGTTGTAATAAGCGTATAAAAATTTCGATGCAGCTACTGTACATGTAGAACATATGGTTTAGCAATCAAAGCGTTTGGACAGTAGCAAGAGGCGCGGGTTAGAATCCGTTTGCGTTCAAATTTTTGTAATAAATATTTTTCACATTCACAGTGTGCATAACACTTGGGAAATTGAAAAACACTTTTGTACGAATTTTAATGCAATGGTGGTGGTGGATCAAAAAATAAACAAATATAATTACCTCGAGTTTGTATCGAATCCACAACAATGCGTTTATGGTCCTCAAAATCTTCAAATGATGATTTTTAACTTATAATCTAGCGAAAAAGAGAAGGAGCTCCTTAGAATTTCATGGATTCAACGTGCCATATGGTGCCAATGGTGTCCATAGCGTTGTAGAAAGAGGAGCTCGGACCAGTGCCTGGAACTTGTGACCCAACTGTAGGATTAAGGGAATGCATCCCTTTAAAATGCATTACCGCTCGCCTCCACTATCCGACCACCTCTCTCTACCTAACCAAATTTGAAAACACCCAACTAATGCCGCTTTTTTTATTATTCCCCAGGCCCTGACGGGTCAATCGACAGGTGGTGATGATTTTGATGAAGGTGAGGGCGTAGACTTGGAGCCCCCTCGTATTGCCAACGTGACTGGCCCAGAAATATCAAACTCACCTCAATCACCAGTACAACTACCTTGACTCGATTAGAATATTAGCCTATTATTTTATGCCTAATGGTGTATTTGTTTAGAGACTAAGTTAGTGGCTGGCTGAGTAGCGGTCAACTAAATGTTATTTTCCGCGAGTGGATATTGAAATCACGAAAAGTGTAATAAGATAATATTAGGAATAATTTATCGAACCTGTGACCACCTTGGTAATGTTTAAAATGAATTTTAAACGTGTAATTTTAATATTTATTTGTAAGAGTTTTTAGATATGTTGTTTTTTTAAATAAACATTTATTATATTATAGGATATAAACGAATTGGTTTTATTTTCACACAACGAATTTATTCCGTAATCCCGAAAGACCATACATAATGGAGACCCATAAGTTGCTCTAGGCCAAGGTTTTTCAAATTAAGTACGCGTATCACTGGGTGTACACTATTGAGTCATAGAAGCTATGCGATAAAGAGTACGGCAATGGCGGCGTACCAAACGACTAACTAGGCAATAAACTACTTTTTTTTTTGTTTTACATAATGCTAAACATATATATCCATTGCTTTTTTATATTATTTTCTAATAAAATGCCTATTAACCATAGTTCTACATAACTTTCAAGTTAATTTTAAGTTTTTTACCTTTTTATTGCTTGAATTTCCAAATCTTTGATTATTATATATACAACTTTTGCTAAGGTGCTCAGTTTAGCTGGTCCATCATGGTTCTATATCAGAAGCTATAGTTATCAAAATCAAATATGTTACATTATGTATACAAACAAACAAAAAATCCATTCTGTGGTTACAGAGATTAGCAAATAGCATGTACAAACAGACAGAGAGAAAAATATAATAAATTAGATGATTTTTTTCATTTTCCTATTTCGTAAATATATTCACTGGACATACACATTTAATTTACTAGTTTTAATAAATTATACATTAGTTTGTTTAGCTTCATACTGTTTCCCGCATAACAAGGGATTCCAAAAGAGCCCACTGTCGACTCCTTTCTTTACTTTCTGCCTTAAATCGAGACCTAATGATCCTAAGTGAACACTTTAAAAATGTTAAAAAGTTCCCCGAGTGGGAATCGTACTGGCAACCAACCGCGTTTACAAGCGGCAATAAATCTACCTTAATGATATAGAAGTATCATTGAAAAAAAATATTTATAAAAGCAACTGCTGAATTACTTAACACTCATACTAAATATATTTAAAATAAATATTACTTTTTTTTCTCAAATATCAGAGGGCTTAAATTAATGGTAAATGTGTAAATAAATAGATAAATTAATAACATAATTAATTTGAAATATAATTCTAGTACTAAAGTGTGGAACCAACTTTATAAATAGGTTTTATTGAGTATTGAAAGTTTCTATCACGAAAAAGAAGAAATTGAAGAAGAAAACAAAAAATTCAAATACCATTACATTCACAACATCTTTTGTTCAAACAAGACCCTCTGCCATGGCCAAAATTTTCAAGTAAAATAACAAAACAATAGCAATAAAATTTACAAGACAATCAAATCAGAAAATATAATAGAAAAATGGCATTAGTTCTAAGAAAAACGCTCACACCGAAAAACGTATTTTTACTAAAATGTATGAAAGGACGAAAATTATCTACGGCAGTTTACAAAAAAAATACCACACCTTTCTGTAAGTTGGATATAATATTCACTTATTATTATATATACTAGTTAGTGTAAGATTTTTAAGTTAAATTTAAATAATTTTCACCATTTTCATATTCATATTTTTTAAATTGCTTTATAATGCTAAGGTATTAACGTATACAATCAATAACCAGTGATGTGAAAAAATCGAAAAAATCGATAATAACCGATTTTAGCGAATTTTGAGTTGCGTTTCATGTTCAATATTTAGCATTCTTATCAATGACATTTAAATAATTTAATTTTTAAAGCGAGCATATTACTTTATTATATATAAAATACGTCCGTTTATTTACCGCTGGTATTATTGTTATTTCGGAGAACGGGAATGGTCGCTGACGGTGAAGAACTTCCATCTATAATACTCGGCTCGATCCTCGTTCTTCGAATAACACTCACCAGCTCATCCGCACCGAGTATTATATATGGATGTTCTTTACAGCTTCCACGGTGTTCGCTAACCACGATGCGAAAATTACTCTCTGCTGTGGTGATGTCAAACAATTCCGAGGCTACGCTGAAAAGAAAGGTGAAACAAAAAATGAACCATGCTGTGGATGCCCGTGTGGACCATGTGGCCCATGCGGTCCTTGTGGTCCTTGTGGACCATGCCGCTGCCCTTGCCCGTGTGGTCCTTGCGGACCGTGTGGCCCTTGCGGACCGTGTGGCCCTTGCGGACCATGTGGGCCTTGCGGCCCATGTGGACCCTGTGGGCCTTGCCGTTGTCCAGGCCCCTGTGGACCTTGTGGTCCTTGCGGTCCCTGCGGTCCATGTGGTCCGTGTGGACCTTGTGGACCTTGTGGCCCTTGCTGTCCATGCCCATGCCCATGTCCTGGTAAATGCCCACCACCAAAGAAATGTGAAAATTCTATTTGCCCACTATGTGGAGCCAAATCTATAATGGCCGCCGCCAATGCCACCACTATGCCTCCTGATGCTATGCCCCAAGGACCGATGAAAATGAATTCCAAAGACTGTAAAACACCACGCATCTCCAATTCTATGAAAATAACACCTTAATATATTTGTGTTCAAGTTACAATTTTTGATATTAAACGAATCAATATAATTTCACTTTTTTTATTCTATCCTTTTATTCGCATAACCATAATAGAAGTTATCGATTATCGAGAAATTATCAATATATTTGTTGGAATATTGAAGGCAGACATACTGTAACATTATTTATGAAATCTTTTACAACGATCCATACAGCATATTCATCTTTGCAGTCTCTGCGGCAGTACGACATGGATACAGGAGACGAGGATTTTCGTCAAATGCCCTTAAAATAAGAAAAGTAGAACGTTTACTCATCCACTTACGCAATGACAACCACATAGCTTTATTTTCTAGAAGATCATGTCCTAATATAGACACTAAAGGCATAGTCTTACCAAATAGAACTTATAGCACAACAAGACGAGAATATTCAAAGGCTTGTAGTGTTTGTTGTCCATGCAAGGCTCCATGTGACCCATGTAAATGTCCATGTAAGTGTTTACCTCCTCCTTGTAATACTCCACCTCGCTGTATTCAGTATATGACTGGGTACTATTACTACCCATATGGCTCCTGGTTCTGTGGGCCTTACCACGTCGCTGGAACATGTGCATGTGTAAGTGGAAAATGTTTATGTCCTCCAAAATGTTGTGCAGCATGTGTCTGTGCTGTACACAGTACAGAGAATGAAAAGGATAGACATAAATTGAAAGCGAGCTCAGTGACTGCTGAAGCTCCTTGCCAAACTTTAATTGAGCTTCGGAGCGGAAAATTTTTCGATACAAATAAGACTGAAACTAAAAAAGAAACTAAAATAAAAAAGGATTTGCCGTCAATATTGGGAACCATGATCGACCCTAGTCTAGTTAGCAAAAGACTTAAAAAGTACCCAATTTCGTATAATAAGTTTAAACGGAATTTTCATACTCAGGCAAAGTTCAATAAAAGGTTGATAAATATAAATCATAAGTCACACAAAATTGATGATATATTTAATCAAAGCGCGTATCAACCTCCGAGAGATATCAATTTTTCATCCGGAAAACACAAAAAGCAAGAAACGCCTTCTTCAAAAAACGATTTCAAATATTCCATACATAAAAAAAAGGAAAGGATTAATTATTTGAGCCGTCTCCTTTATACCAACCCTTGAACGTTTATAATAGTTTTAGGCCAATGGACTAAAATATATTTTTAAATTTACAAAAATTGTACTAAAATCACAAATAAATGTTATAATCAGTATTAAACCTAGTTTCATTTTATACAACAATCATATTATATGCCGCCTATACTTATATATACTTTAATTTATTTTTCTGTCCTTTGTTTTAAACGCAATTTATGTTTCAGCTCGCAATGTAATGAAGAGAAATAATTGTAAAAGAGCGCAGAGAATGAAGTCACTGTTTTTGTTGAAACGTAGAAACATAGACAATGAAAAGGCAAGAATATTAGCTAGCAAATTTCAAAAGAATATATCATGTCCTAATCTCACTAGACACATAACTTGCTTAGAGAATACGCTACCTACCAAAGTTAAGAAAACACCATCATCAACATTACTTCTGAAAAATCTGAATGTCCATAATGAAAAAATATTAAATAACTTAATATTGCCAAATTCTTTGAAAAGATCTTTTTCTACGTCTATTGTTACTTTAACAGCTAAATGTGCTTGTCCTGCGCCATGTAGTTGCCTTCCACCTCCTTGCAATACTCCTGCTAAATGCGTTCAATACATGACAGGATACTATTACTATCCTTATGGAACTTGGTTTTGCGGTCCTTATCATGTATCTACAGGAGCATGTGGTCCTTGTACTGGCCCTGTTAAGCCTGGTGGTCCTTGTGGACCATCGCCTCCTTGTCCATGTGGACCTTGTGGACCTCTTTGTTGCTGTGGAGTAACATTAGATGGACGAAATCCACAATCTAACAGTAACTTTAACACAAATGATCATTGGCCAATGTTTTATACAAATAATTATATGGGTCACCCGTACATGCAATACTATTATAATCCTAACAACTATACTTATCAAAATCAATATGGACAGTATAATTCAGAAAATGCATACTTTGTCCCTAATCCGCAAACACTTCAAAACCAGACGAAAATACCATATTCTCAAACGCAAATCCAAGATTCAAGCAAGAAAAGTTCTATTACCTGGCCACCTCCAGATGAACCAAAAATATCTACGTTAAACCAAGCTGCTCCTTTAATTCCAAACTCATCTACGAGTACACCAACTAAAAATCCCTTCTCCAAATCCCCATATTCATCACCACCTTTCCCATACGATTCCAAGCCAACTATGTCTAAAGCGAACCCATTTACGAAACCAAAAATGAATGCGCGGACAATGTTACCCCCCAATTTAGGGGGAATCTGTTATTATACAACTAAATATGTGTCTAAAAAGAAAAGTAATAATATCAAAGTGAAGACTAGGAAGAATATGAATACAAACATGAAAGGGTTTTCTGCAGAAAAACAAAAGAAGAAAAAAATTAAAAATGATTGGAACATTTTTGAGGGCAAACAAAATAGCTGAGAAATAAGAAATTTTTTTCAACTTATAGCTTTAATATTTATTAATAATTAATTAACTAAAGGAAATAATCAGTAAATATAATAAAAAATACAAGAAAATTTGTTTGATTCTTTTTTTATACAACATTTATATTGCAATTAAATTAATCTATATATTCGAATTTCATGCCATAATCATTTCTAAATGTAAAATTTTAAAAATATTTCTGCTATTATATTATATTTGTCTTCCGCATACCGCTCAGTATTTTGCTACTGTAGAAACAAAGATCTTATTGCAATATTTATTTTGCATTTTAAATATGAGGCAAGTAGATACATTAGGTATATCAATTTCGATATCTGAAACCTAAAACCTCACCTTGTGGAACCAGAACAGACAAATATTTTAAATACTATACAGCTACAATTTTGCAAGAGGCGCGGGTTCAAATCACACTACATTTTATAAAAATCTGTCTACAGAGATGCTAACAACAAAAAGAAGTTGTAATAAACGTATAAGAATTTCGACGTAGCTGGATGTAGAAAGTAATAACTTATTTACTATATTGTGTTTTATATTTTTTTTGTAAAATTAAAGATTACTTAAATAGTATATTTAATTATAATTTTGTTCACTACTCATACAATCAAATTAATTATTATTTTATATTATTGTTCGAATATTTTACAAAAACCGATAATTTTTTATCTGTTTCCAAACGGGCAAGCACTATCGAAGCCACCAGCGGCCATTTTGTGTATAATGTTGTTTCCGCCATTGTAAAATGTGGTCGTAGTGTTCGCGAAAACATAGTTTAGTTATGCGGACATAAGAGTTTTGTGATAAGTTTATTATTAAAATAGTGATAAACATGGAAGACGAATACATGGATACCCAGGACTCTGGTATGAACGATGTTATAAACCGCGCGAATGACGGCAGCGACAGTGCAAGTGATCCTTCTAAAGATTTTGGTGATATATCGAATTATGATGATGCGTTTGAAGATGAAGATGGTGGTAACAGCTTCCGAGGAGGCCGAGGTGGACGCGGCAATTTTAGGTACTATTCACTTTGCGTCTGAAAAACTTTGTTTATTTTATCTCATTTTTTGCAGTTTTACTTTCCTGTTATAATCAATTTTTCAACGATTTATTATTGAAAACGCTTATATTTCATTTGGTAATTGTGTTTTAAAATATTTATAATAGGATGCTATATGAATGGATTGTTATTTTTAATTTTGTGCTGGATTATGCAATTCATAAGATTAAATTAAATTATATATTGAAATGAAACAAATATTGCTTTGAATATTAGGTTATTTAATAAGACTGGGCTCTAAGCAACACATATAAGATGATAAACATTGATCAATCAACTACATAGCTTATAATACTAATACTTAATTCAAAGTAATGTTTCAATTGTTTTTGCTAATATTAACATATAACTTAAAGAGCTATTTGTTTGTTTAATTGGTAAATTTGCAATTGTCATGTCCTTATATATAATTAATTTAAAAAAATGGAATAAAACATATACAGTCATTTAAACTTAAAATTATTTGGTAAAATATATGTAATAGTGATGATATATTAAGCCTAACTGAATAATGTTAGAATGTTAATAGATTTTTAAATGTACATATTGAATATAATTGACTAATCACTGTGCTATTTGCTTAACCCATAAATTATTAAAGTTTTTATTGAGTGAGAAGTTTCCCTCAAAATTGACATTCTAAAAAAATCTCAAGAGCTGTGCGATGATCATTTTTTTAATATTTAAAGTAGGCAATGTTTGAAACATGTGTAATAGTTTGAAAAAATTATGATTGATAAAGTATATGATAATGTATTTGTTAAGGTTTTTTTCACTTTAATTTGTGTGAAAATTATATATAAAAGTTATAAGAGTATTACTTAACACCTACATTGTGATGTGAGATAGCATCTGATCTGAGAGTTATTATAATTAAAAAAATATATATTCAACCTGGTAAGACAAGGCATATTGGATAAGAAAAATAAAAGCAAAATTTTTTTTTGTTTTGTGATATCTATACACTATCTGTATCTGTCATATTATATGGTTGGTGACCCACTCTCAACTTTACCTGCATAAACTATGCAATTATAACTATTTTATCTTTTGTCTATTTAACATATATATTTTTTATTTACATGTGTGTGTTTCATTTAAATTGGTTTGTGTGTTTAAAGCTATTTCTGAGATTAGCATGCACAGATAAACAGACAAGAAAATTATGATAATTGTTATGGATTCTATTACATATATATTTACCACATGATAAATTACCCGTAAAGTATATTATCAGTCCAGTTCAGTTCTTTAGTTATGGTGCTTCCAATGTGCCAGTAGAGCACAAGTCACTTTAACAGTGTCAAATTGAATGGAAAACACACAAAGGAGATTGTTCGGTAATAAGAGATAAAGCCACACTATGATCAATTGTATGTTGAAAGAGTCCAGTAAACAGTAACAATATAGAGACCTTTTATCTTTTAAAAAATACATATTTACAACAGATAATACATGGCATTAAAGGTTAATAATAAATAATATGTAAGTAAGGGATTATATTTTGATTTTGTTATACCTAATATATTTACATAAAAATGTACATAAAGGACTAAACACAAACATTAAGGGGATGGAGAACTTTTTAAGGAAGGACATTATAAATTGAATGAATTGACTTAGGACAAGAAAATATAGGATGTGGAAAGGCGAGCGAACCTTCGTCCAAACCACATTTGCACAATGAGTGGTCCCTGACCCTGATCTTTGTACACAGGTGTACATTCTTGACTGTGGTGCAAACCAAAAATTGTTGTAATAATCCTCTGTTCGGTAAATCTCTAAGAATAAAACCAAGGTAACCTTGGGATAACAGGTTGGATAATTCCCAAAAGTCATTCCATGAAATATCCATATAATAAGAAAAATATATTATTGAGGAAAGTAGTAAGTAGTGTTGTCCAGGAATACTATTCTGATGTTAATGTGTGGAATTAAATGCTGTTGATGCTCACTCGGGAGGCTAATGACAATATTTGAACACAGCAACTGTTGAATATCTTGCTGGCTCTTTTCAGAACTGCCTTCAGAGCTGGTGGTAGCTGCTGCTAGGACTGACAATACTATATGTTAATTGATGATTCGATAGTGCTTATTATTGAATAGCCGATTTGAATAAAGAATATTTTGATTTTTGATAAGCATCATATTAGCTCGGTAGCATAACATGAAGTGAACATGTCATATTTAATTTCAACTTACCGACTTAAATTCACTTTATTTTGAAACAAAGCAAAATGTACCATCTGCTTGAATCACAATCTTTTACTATCTTACAGCTATTTTAACTCATTCTGTGGTGACTGATTCAAATGCAAATTTACGTGTGTGAATGGATCTAATCACAATGCTAGCTATTAATTTTACCTTGATATCCTTACTGAAACAACCTGAGGATAATGACAAAATATTGATTTTGACATACTTATAGTTGTACTTCATGTTGACATACTTATATTTTTTTGTAACCTTTACCCTTTTTCCCACATAGCTGGGTAGTCACTGTCTGTTCTCCATTTACTGCCCTAAATCGATACATGGAGTGTTGAGTGGTGGAACTCAACACCGCGCTATGATTTAGGTACCAGACTGGAGAAATGAAAATATTTTAAATATAAATCATATATATTTATATATTTGTAAAGGTTTACTGTAGTTGTTACAGTAATATTTTTCAAATTACACCAGCAATATAGTCCAAAAACAATAGTAGAACTGTATTATGACTTAAAGAAGTACAGTTTGTGAGTTGTGACAGTTATACAAGTCCTCTTAATACTAATCCTTACTCAAGAATGCTACACTGATGTTAATGTGTGGAATTAAATGCTTTGGAGGCTAATGATGACTATGAACTTATTGTAAAATTATTGGTTGTATTTCTCACTGGCTATTCTCAGCAGAATTGTTGTCCAAGGCAGTGGTTGTTTCCAGTAGGGATGATAACTGACATTTTATTTTAATTGATCATTTGAAAGTGCTTGTTATTTTTATATTTGAATATTATTTTAATAAGATTATGATTTTAAAAATCAACAAGAACAGTTCTGGTGGAATCTATCTTCCATTATATAAGTTTTATTTTTTCAGGCCTACGTATTTTCCCTCTTACCAGGGTAGTAGTCGGCAAGAACCTAATGTCAAGACACTCCGTTCTCCTCTTTCTGCCCGAAATCGATATATAGCGTGTTGGTGGAAAACTCACCGCCGCGCTTAATCTTGGGTACCAAGGCGGTGAAATTGAAAAGTTTTAAACAAAATTCATTCCCCCGAGTGGAAATCGAACCCACAACCAATCACGTTTAACGTCAGACACTGCGTCACGATTGCCTCGATTAATAATTTCTTGTAACAATTTAGTTTTTTTTTTATTATCTATTCAATAAATTTTGTTATCATAAGGATATAGAGGCCATTGTGACTGTATATGAGATGGTTGTGGGGTCTATTTCCACACGAAGGAATGACTTTGTTTAAATTATTATTTTCATTTCTCCGCTCCGGTGAATAAGACCATCGCGATGTTGATTTCCGCCACTCACCATGTCAATGTCCCTTATTCGGGCGGTGTGCGGTAAACATATTGTCTGGACACTAGGTTCTCTCTTAATCTAATTTTAAAGCAACTTGATGAGAATGTATAGCTTGATTAGCTTTAGTGATTAGTGCGATACACGAGAGGGCAGGTTCATATATTATAATATATGTGAATCTTTATATATTTTTGTTATTCTAAATGTAAAAAGTAATGATTTTTTAAAAGTTATAATATTAGTTTATTCATAAAAAAAATATGCAATTCCTTAATAATAATGTTTACGTTGTCCAGGGGCAGGGGGCGTGGACCACCGCCAGGATGGATGAATGGACCACCCCCAATGCGGTTCCGTGGCAGAGGCTATGGGCCTGGTGGCCCTCCGATGAGAGGCAGAGGTTTCTTCAGAGGCAGAGGAGGTCCTCGTTTCGGACCCAACAATGGACCAAACTTTGATAATAATTGGGGGCCTATGGGTCCACCTCCGCCTGGTATGATGGGTGGTCCTCCACCTTTCGGGCCTCCCCCTGGCATGATGCCGCCTGGGGGACCAATGGGACCACCTCCCAACATGATGGGTCAGCCACCACCTTTCGGACCACCAGGCATGCCTCCACCTAATATGGTAAGCTTATGTTTTGTTTCTTTGGATTGGGAAAATGATTTATTGTAGTGTTTTTTCACGGTGTCAAAACACTATTGTGCATTTTTTTGCCTTAATTCTAGACCTTGATTCTAGAATGGTGGACCTAAATGCCTCGTTGTCTTTCCCATTTTGTAATTCTATAATAAAATTTTCTAAAATGATTGAAAGTGCAGGATTTGATAAAGCAGTTTTAGGATAACAGCCACTATTTCATTATTATCTTTTTTCTTGTACTTCTCGCAGCCAGCGCCAGAACTCTGGGTGGAGACGAAATCTGAAGAGGGCAAGTTCTATTACTACCATGCTAGGACCAGGGAAACCACGTGGACCAGGCCCCAGGAGTCGCCAACGTGCAAAGTGATCACCCAAGTTGAGATTGAAGCTATGGCCAATAATGGTGAGTTAAAGTGGCATTTAAAAAATATTATTTTCATTCTGTATTTTATTTATAGAATCATTACAAGTATGTGAACCGATTTAGTAGGTAGTGCCCTTGTTTATTTTGTTATTGCAACACAAAATAGTTTGATTTTCATGATTTTACACTGCATTCTTTTCTCAAAAATGCAATAATATTTATTTTTGCATTTAAAAACAAAATAATGATAATTTTATTTAATTTTCTTTTGTGTAGTTAGTTATTTATAATTTTTTGATTTTAAATTATACATAGGACGTTTTTTGATGCATAGTATTTAGACTTTGATGCTTGAATGATGCATAGGATAGAGATTATTAAATCCTCTAAATTTTATAGTCACTATTATAGTTTATACCTTATGTGTGGCTTAATATTTTTGTCTTACCATGGTGGAGAAATATCTAAGATAGATAATTTATATATATATATATATATATATATATATTTCTTTTTAATTGGAATTTTCTTGGGTATTAAAAAAGCATGAATATAATCTAGGTTTCGAGTATATTTTAAAAACAAGCTTCACTTTTTTTCAAGTAGTCAGAGAATATTGTGTCACTCCACTCTGGTTTTCACTTTCCATCCGTAATAAAACAATAAAATTATTATTAATTTAAATATGATCTTTCACACAAGTGAACATTGAACCCACTTCAATGGCCTTAGTAGATTTTATAGTTAATTTTTTTAATATGAAAACTTTATTGAAATAACTATTCAACCGTTTGGGATTATTAAAAACCAATATTTACTTATTACATTTATTATAACTTATTAAAATTTTCTTTGACACAGCATCAAATGGTCAAGCAATGCCAATGAACGGTCCTATGGGCGGACCCCCTCTTGGCGGGCCCCCCATGGGGATGATGCCCAACGGCATGATGGGCATGATGCCCCCCGGTGTGGGGCCCCAGGGCCCGCCTCCCGGGTCCATGCCGCCATTCATGACTCAGCCTCCGCCGTGGGTTAAGGATAGTGATTGTAAGGAAGTTTTTGTGTTTTCTTTAAATATCTTTATATTTTCTTTTCTTAGCAATTTTTTGACATTCGCTGTAATAATAATCGAATTAATCGAAATAAATAATATCAGCGATTGATTTCAAGACATATTCATACATATCTATCTGTTTTTGTAATTTTAGAGTGACGAAATTATCATATATTATTATATATGGGGATTTGAACCCTGAATCGGAAGCCATCATGTATAGTGGTGGTGCTAACGCCGCTTTTTGTCAATGTCAGCATTTCCTCGAGTGTGTGTCGAACCCACAACTATATCCCTTACCTTCCTCAGAAACCGTTGTGCTGAGCCATTATGGCATTCATTTAATAAACGACTACTACTACATTATGGAAACACAAATCTTTTTATTTTTAATTTAATATCTTCAATTTGTTGTTCACAGATAATACACAAATGCAACAGAAACCAGACAATCAATCGGACGTTTTAGAAATGGACGATGCTCCTCCAGGGGATTCCGCACCCCAAATGGACACCAGCACGGTCCAACCCGTGGTGAATAAGGGTGAGTTGATAAAAATTATTATATACTAGCGACCTGCACGCGTCTCTGCCCGCTTAAACTACACGAGTAACCTATTGAGTCCAGAAAGTTTAAATTTATAATTTAAAATGATTGTAACTTTTATTTATTTTGAACTGATTGAAATAAAATAAACACAAAATGTTAATGGAAATTTACCAAAATACTATAGTGAAAACTGCATTTAAATCGGTTAAGACGTTTCTGAGATTAGTGTGCACGAACACACAGACAAATAGATAAACAGACAAACAAAATAAAATTAAATTGAGTTCAATTAAATGTAATAACATTGATAAATTCTCCCAATTTTCTCACATATCTTCCATGTACAGACAGCGATCAGTTACGGTTTCGGTACAGTTAGTACATTTATGTGTATATATATATATATATATATATTATTATATTTATTGTTGAAATTGTTGTAGGTTTGATCACCACTCAGAGTAATGATTATAGTTTAAATTATTTTTTCATTTGACAACTCTCTTCAGACAAACGCAGCGTTGAGTTTCGCCATTCAACTCCTGTCTATCTATGTGTGTGTCTGTGTGTACTGTAGAACAGAGTGTTTTGACACTATACTATGTGTATTTGCTATGAGGGTCGCTTCTCGCGTATAACCGAAAAGGTTGCGTTAAATAAATGTACATAATATATAGAAAACAAGTTTTTAATGCAAGAGTAAATCCTACTAATATTATAAACGCGAAAGTTTGTGAGGATGTTTGTTACTCTTTCACGTAAAAACTACTGAATGGATTTTAATGAAACTTTACATTATAGCTTATATATCAGAATAACACATAGGCTACAAGTTATAAAGACATTGTGTGAATTGACCAAAATATCAAGTAAGTATCTTATGTTCAAGCCATTAAAGCCAAAATAGTGAACCATTGTAGTCAATAATCTAATATGGTAGTTAGATACTTTAATCGCTTCTGGTACTTAAAGTAGATATAATGTCTTTCACTGGTTTCATTCGGACAAATATTATTTTAAGCGAGTGCGCTATACTACGGAGTGGCCGACGCACGGCGGGTGAGGTGGGGGGAGAAGTCGCTCATCGCTGAGTGCGCGAATTCGCTCATTTGCGAATTTTCAAAGCATTAGCAATTTGTTAAAAAGGCATTGTACTTAAAGCTATATTGCTTTAGTTATTAGTTAATCGACATATAATAAAAATATAAGTGATCGCTGTCTGTAAATGTACATATATAAAAACATATTATGGGGGTATCTATCAATGTGATAGTCTTTTTGTCTGTGCATTTGTGCACGCTAATCTCAGAAACGGCTTAACGATTTTAATGCAGATACCAGTATTGTTTTGGCCATCTTCCCTTCACATGAATGCTTATTTTATTTCAATCAATTCATAAATAAAAAAGTTACAACCACTTCAATTATAAATGAATATACTGGCGGGCGAAAGCATAAAAGAGTTTAATTGCGTAATTTACGCAGGCGAAGCCGCGGGTTGGTTGCTAGTTATTATATAAATAGATGAAATAAAATTTAATACTTTCATTTACTATAGAAAAACTTAATCATTAATTTTATTTTGTAATCTTTTTGAATCATAATAAAAATACACTACATACCTTACGATGTATACGCGATGGTTGTTGGTTCGATTCCCATTTCAGGTAAAAGACAAAGCGCAGAGTTTCGCCGCTCGCAGTGTCTCGAATTGTCTCACGACGACGGAAATAGTGATGTAATTATTTTGTTCCAGCTAATGTGGGGAATGCGAATAATATGGGTAACATGGGTGTCCCCAACGGCGCAGGGGGTGCGTGGGGGGGATGGTGGGCGCCCCCCATGGTGGCGCAGCCCCCGGGGATAGCGGCCGCTACAGCTGCAGTACCTGACGCTGGTGAGTGGGGAGCTCAGATTCTATTCGAAATTAGATTTATTTAGAATAATATATTATTTACTAGGTTCTATCTCTACAATAAAAACTTTAAATGAACGTAAAAAAAATTGCTTGTTCGTTGTTAGTATCTTTGTAGTGACATTTATCACAATTTTCTACTATTCAAATATTATTTCTAAGAACATTCGTTTAACAAAATAGAATGCTATTTATTTAATATTTATATTTTTTTATGAATGCAGTAGGTGCGGCCACACAGATGCCACAGATAGGTGCTCCCATGGCGGCCGGCGAAGTTCCCATTGAAAAACCGGTAGCACCCAAGAAAAAGGAGGAAACGGTAAGTTTTTTTTGTTTAATTTGAAATTACATAATATAATAATATGTTATTTAGTGTATAAGTGCTACTACCTACTAGACTACCAGGGCGAAATAATGACAACTGTAATGTCTGTATCGAAACCACGACCATTACTGTCACGTTTACAGTCAGACGTTGTCCCACTGCTCCACGATGGGCTACGACTATAAGTAAATATATAATAATAGTAATAGTTTTCATCTTTTAATCGGTCAGGTAATAACAGCGGAGTTGTCAGCGCGAGCAGCCGAGTGGAGCTCGCACCGCGCGCCCGACGGCCGCCCCTACTACTACAACTCGGCCACCAGCCAGAGCGTGTGGGAGAAGCCGACGCCGATGCGCGAGATCGAGAGTAATAATTTTAAATAATAAACTACCGGCCATTTGTTTATAGATATTATAATAATACAAAATTTTATATTAATTTACAGAATTACGATCTAAGATAGCAATGGAGAAGCATGACAAGTCTGACAAGAAGGACATTTTGGAAATAATTGACAGTAAGATTGAAGGTTTGTTTTTTTTGGCTTTTTTTGTTCATTTTGTTTTTTTTTTGTTTTTTTTTTTGCCAACTTATAGTATTAGTTATTATTGACACACGCCGCTTTTTGTTTTGTAAACGAGTTCTGTCACTCACACAGTGTTTGACGGAGGGAGGTGATACTTGTGTGTAGGCTACTCGAGGAGATTCGGGATTTTATTATACAGTTATAGGAGGTTGTGCATTTGAATCCAACTCGAATGAAAATTATTAATATGTTAATTTTTTTCTTTTCCTTGCTTTGGTAAGAAAGAAGTAAGAACAACTCCTTCACTTAACATTCAATGTACCGTTATGAATTGAACAAAAAGAAATGAGTGTTAAACATATTTTTAGAAAACGTATGAAAATTTGAACGCATCGCTCTGAACGCTAAGCTATGAGTCCAGATCCGCTTCCGTCGAAATTGTTATACGCTTTTATTACAACTTATTGTTGTTGTTGTAACTGAGTGTTAATGACACTAGGTTCTCTCTGACTACCCTGCAATGCGGGAAAATGCGTGAAGCTAGATAAAAAAACTGGCAGCGAATAATTTCAGATTTTTTTTTGAGTTTGAATTTGAGTTTCTTAACAATAAAAAGAGAAAAAATATAGTTTGTAAGGCTTGTTATAATTTATGCGTTGCACTGCGATAATCTGAAAATGCGAAACACGTCATGTAATAGCAGTATAATCAGAGAGAACCTTGAGTAAAGACACTCTGTTCTCCTCTTTCGGGACGAAATCGAGACAGTGTGTGGAGGGTGGCGTAACTGACCGCCGCGAGTTTGTTTTTACTAGCGGAGAAATGAAAATAATATAATATAACCATTCCCCACAGTGCGAATCAAACCCACAACCAATCGCGTCAGTCGCCACCACTGCGCCACTGCGTTTTTTTAACAAAAAATAAAACTATAGTAATAGATGTAGAAGCTCACGCCGAAGCGGTGGCAGCTGCTGAAGCGGCGGCGGAGAGGGAGCGAGCGGAGAAGGAGAGGCTGGAGAAGGAGAAACTGGAGAAGGAGAAGCAAGAGAAGGAGAGGCTGGAGAAGGAGAAGGCAGAGAAGGAAAAGGCGAAGACGGATAAAAGCAGACCGGTGTCAAGTACGCCGATATCGGGGACGCCGTGGTAAGTTCAGTGATTTAGTGACTCTTAATTAGATTATGTAGTTTTGATTGTTTTTTTCATACATAAGTTTTTATATAATCTAGAAGCAATTGATATATCATATCGTATAGTGAGGTCTTTGGTTTTTTAGTCTGTCAGTCGAAAATGTATTTTCGAATATCAAAATATATGTGATTAATTTGTATATAGGGACTACGGTTAATGCGCTTTTAAAAGGGGCTCCATAAGTTTACCCTTCAATCACAGGTCCCAGGCACTTTTCTGTCTCTAATACCATCGTTAAGGGATCATCTCGTATTTGGACGTAGTGGAGATTCGAACTCGCACTCTGGCCACTACGCTATACGTCCTATATTTACAACCAACGTTGAAATGCTTACACAATGTAGAGTGAAAAAGAAATGCTTGAAATATTAATGATTAAAATGGTGCCACCAACCAGGTGCGTGGTGTGGACGGGCGACGGGCGCGTGTTCTTCTACAACCCCACCGCGCGCCTGTCCGTGTGGGAGCGGCCCGCGCAACTGGCGGGGCGCGCGGACGTTGACCAGGCCGTCGCACACGCGCCCTCCGCCGCCGCGCCGCCCCCCCCGCCGCGCCGCCCCGAGAAGCGGTGAGTGTGACGAACGGCCATGGCCCACACGCGCAGCCGATCGGCCCACGCTCATGCTCGTCCGCTCGCTTTCAGAATAAGGACAAGGTGGCGACCAGCCAGCAGGCAAAGAGCGCAAACGGCGACCTGAAACGGAACGCTGAGTCGGAGTCGTCCGATTCCGAAATAGAACCTATCAAAAAGGCCAAGCCTGAGGAAAGTAAGTAAAGCCCTCATATTTCTGCCTTATTCTTCTTGTCATTGAGAGTATCGAAAGTGTCAAAATACACTTTCCGTGGGAGCTTGAGTGCTTCCAGGAGAGCGTGGGAGCTTCCGGGGGAAATCAACATGATTTGAATATAATTGTTATTCCCCCGAATCCACCTGGTATCGTACTCACAGCCGTCGCCTTCACAATTAAACTGTCCCACTGCCATATACAATAATATAATACGTATTGTGAAACCATAAATAATGAATAGTTTGCTTATATTTATTTTATTCTCCATTTTACAGCGGTAGTCCGTAAACGAGCAAACCAGAGCATAGATGCTGGAAAGGAATCCGCAATGGAGGCGGAATCCCGGGCCGCCGTAGAGAGGGCTATGGTGCCCTTCGAGCAGAGGGTGAGAGCGTTCCTCCAGATGCTGCACGAGAGTGATGTGTCCGCGTTTTCACCTTGGGAGAAAGAACTGCACAAGATCGTCTTCGACAGCAGATATTTGCTGCTGGAATCTAAAGATCGAAAACAGGTAATTTTATGTGGGACATTATGGATGCGATGAGTTGGATTAGTCTCGAATGTAGTGGCGTTGAGTAATATAGAGTATATGTGTATTGGGCTTTATTATACTCCTGTATCATTTTGGTTTAAAACAGATGGTTAAATCTTCACGTATTTACATACATGTTTATAATCAAATATTATATTTTATTTACTTGTCACCAGTGTGCAGAAATGAAAATACATTTACTCTGAGTAGGTATCAAATCCACAACCATTGCATATGCAGTCAGACGCTGTTGCACTGTGTATACCCACTATACTTTTTTTAAATTACTTCTCTACATATATATACCTAATTGAATTGTTGCAGGTGTTCGACAAGTACGTGCGGGAGAGAGCCGAGGAGGAGAGAAAAGAGAAAAAGAACCGGCTGCAACAGAAGAAGATAGCCTTCAGGACACTCATGGAGGAGGCCAAGCTGCATTCCAAGTGAGTTTATTAGAATCAATTTTTAATTGTTTTATATCTTTGTGTAGAGTAGAATCATAATTTTTCTTTCATAGTACGAGCGCCGAAGCAGTGAGGTGAAAATAATATAAATATTTTTAATTGTGTACACGTATTATGTTTATGTTTAATAGAGTATAAGATAAATATAGAAAAAAAAATTTGAGTGACCATGCTGATGATGAAATGCTGTTAGTTTTTTTCTTCTTTATTATATAAGTTTTTTATTCCTCACCTGTACTTGTCTGTCTGTCTGTTATAAAATCTTGCAAGTTATATGTGCCACAATTGACAGTATATGATTGTAGAGATATTTATACATATAATAATGTAACTGATCACTTTCTGTACATGGAAGATATATGAGAAATATATTATTAGGGGCATTTATCTATATATCAATATAATGCCAAACCCTAAACAATGCTTTTAAATCAGTTTGTCTGTCTGTTTTTGCATTTTAATCTCAGAAACGGCTTGACTGATTTTAATGATTTTTTTATTGCATTCTGGTTAAGTTCCCTTAACAACACACTTAGGAAATTGAAAAAGACATGTTTAAAAAATTGAAAAATTATCTCTACAGAGATGCTAACAACAAAAATAAGTTGTAATAAGCGTATAAGAATTTCAACGTAGCTGGATGAACGCATGGCTTAGCGGTCAGAGCGCTTGAACGGTTTTCAAGAGGCGCGCACGGGTTCAAATTCCGCTGCGTTTAAATTTTTATACGTTTTCTAAATATGTATTTTTCAATTAGTGTTTATTTCATTTTAATCGGTTCATAAAAAAAACATGCAATTAAATTATAAATTTAAGCAATGTTTGTGATTTAAGTGAGAATGGCGACAAAATTAAATAGTTTAGTCGTATATAGTCGTCGCTAGTTCTGAATAACATCCGTACTAGACCGTATTCCTACTGACAATGGGACACTTAATTTCTGCAGACAGACTAATTGATGACGAATAAAAAAACTTTTTATACCTGCCTGTCATCCATTTCAAGCTTTTAATATGTGTAAATTGTATGAGAAGGCAAATTCTCTTTATCGTACGCCAGAACGATATAACATTAACTTTATTATTTTAAATAATTTAATAACATTAAATCACATTTTATTTGTATATTTTCATAATAAGATATATATATATATATATTGTGTTTCATATTTTTGCATATCACATTTTCTGAAATGTTCTATTGTATTATAAGTTGAAAATTCGTTTTTATTTGAAATTTTTAATACACACACAATACACAATATTAGCCAGCTAGATTTACGAAATATGTGTCAGCTGTGCGCCGCAAAAAAATGTCGGATTTCAGTACATTCCCTATATAAAGTATATGTCAAATGAAAAGGTTTGTTTCCCCGCAGGGGACGACCTTACCTTGCCTTGCCTTGGTCGTTGACCCCTCTTAAGCAGCCATACAATACTTGCACTTCGCAGGTATTGAGCACCCTCTTGCCCTTCCCAAGAACAGCATTAAAGGGGTTGATTTGTGGAAAAAAAATCAAGTCACAAAATGGAGAATGATAGGTTATTTAAAAAAAAATTGTTTTCTTTTACAAGATTAACTTATTCTAGTTATAAAATGTAATCTACATTTGTAAATAATATTTTTTTTTAATGTTTTTTACTTTTTAAATTCACCAGGTCTTCGTTCACGGACTTCTCGAGTAAATTCAGTCGAGACGAGCGTTTTAAGAATATAGAGAAGATGCGCGACAGGGAGACTTACTTCAACGAGTACATCGTGGAGGTGCGCAAGAAGGAGAAGGAAGAGAAGGACAAAAAGAGGGAACAGGTAAGCGAGATGTGGAGTGAGTGACTGAGAGAACGATATGTTGACTGTGGACTTTGCTTATTTTAATAATAGTTTTGGGTTAATCGTTTCTTATTTAGCGACGATGAAGTGATTTCTGGCATCGATTCTTTATTTGATTTATTGATTTAATACTTAAATTGTTTTAAATTTGAAGTTCGATTTTGTGGATGATATTTCATTTTTTAAATATTATCAGGAAAGTAATTGAATTGGGTGACATTTTCGTTTCAGTTTGGTTTTTTGTTAATAATAATAATCATAATATTATTTTTACTTATGAAAGTGTCTAAATGTTGATCTCCTTTCTTACAGATTACACATTTATGTATATCATTTTTTTTAAAGATTTTTCTTTCAGGTGTTTCAACTGGTTCGGGTTCGATTCCTGACAGTGCTAAGCTGTTGTTTTCATGTAACGGGTTCGAATCCCGCCCCCACTTTGTTGTGTTGTGGAAGATGTTGTTGAATTTTTTTTTTAAATTATGCAAAGCGATTTTTATTATTGTAATATTTTAATTCTTGATAGTTTTAATTTGACTTGTTTTATTTTATGGAATTACTGAATTTAATATTATATATATTTTTATCTGTATTCTATATGGTCTTCTTAAACTGTTCAAGGATTTTCTTTTTGCTACCTTTCTCTTAAAAAACTAATACTATTATTTTTTTGAAAACGAAACAGCAAGAACATATCGATTATAGAAGTAAATATGTCAAACTGTTTTTTTGTAATATGCATTTAGATTTTTTTTCTTGTTCCATGTTTGTAAAGATAATAATTTAAAAAAAGAAATTAAATTATGAAGACAAAAAACCGCATAATACAAAAACGTTTGATTATTGTTGATCTGTTTTCCCTTTCTATCAAGCCACTGTGTTTCATGATTATGCCGTTACACGAACAGACGAACGTAACGCTCTCGCTATATACATATATAAATGGACCCCAACTTGAAAAGCGATTTTGAGTATCAGAGTCAACTCAAAATACGTTTTTTTATAACTTTTTTTTAGCTTTATGTTAATAATAATAATGATTTATAACGGCAAAGTCACGCAACACACAGCTCGGGGCGAGCGGCGCCGGCGGCAGGGGCTTGTAATAGGCGGCGATGGAACACCAGTCGGGAGCCCACTTGGTGAACGCGGTTTAATGATCTTAAATTTAATACGATTCGGTTTAAAATCGATTTTGTAGTTATCGTTTTGAATCTGTGGATACGACTCGGGCTTGACGGTGTTTCTTATTTGAATTTGGAATGTGCAATGGAGTTTGAGTGATTTGGTGTTTGTTTGAATTAAGTTCAAAGTCAGTTAATTTTATTCAAAATAATAACGTACATGCTTCATTTTTGGAACGTCTAATAATTTACCTCCAGACACAGGTTCACTAAAGTAAGTGCCTCAGACTTGAGAAGAACCGGCGCAAGAAACTCGGCGGGACTTCTTTATTTTCTAAATCAATAATTTACAGGATTCATTAGTACAATAATGCCTTTGAAACAGACTGGAGCGAGCTTTTCATTCCCATGACGTGTTATCATTTATAAAATCATTAATTATATTTATATTTACCTTTTACACACCAATATCTTTTCACAACTTTTTTAAATTGTTATTAACGTGAAAATGTGAATACATACATGTTTTTGAAAATGTGTTATATATTAATAATTAAGTTTTTAAAAGTGAATTTTAACGTAATAATAGTCGGCAATGACTTCTTGTTTTTTGTTATTTCTTAAATTTAAAGTTATTTAATTCAAATAATGTATTCTAACTTTTTCAAAGTGTTATTTACACAAATGTTTTATAAAATCATGCAATTGTACCCAAAAAGTATCAATTTAATTAGACTCCATTGCTAGTGTAGTTTTAAAAAAACAATACCATTTGTTTGAAATAATCGATTTTATAATGTATATATAATCGTCAAGTGGGCGCTCCGATGGACGAGATGAAATATAAGGTTAGATATAATTTTAAGCACACAATTATAGTTTAAAATTAAAAATTAAATTATTAAAATTTTGTGCCTAACAAATTGGCCAGATATCAATCACCCTTTGGTGAAAATATATAATATATCAAATATGCAATTTTGAAAAAAGTCAATACAGAGCTTTCAAAATTTACTGCATGCATATAGATGGTATGGCATATAGTGGTTTCTATTCATTGCGTAAAAGGTGATGGGTGATCATTTTTAAAAAAATCAGTATGTAAATATATAATTGGAATGTAAAATTAGAGTCGCAGACTTTGAATAGTTGACTTTTAAAGAAAAAAAAAGAAGCTGTCAAATAAATTAAGGACTACACTAATTATTTCTTTTTCAGGTTTCTTTATTATTTTGTTTGTTTTTTATTTTATTTCTAAGAATTGATAAAGAGGTTTTTGTTATTTTGCTAAATTTTGCATTGGGGCAATGTGTTTATTTTTATAAAAAAATCTCAAAAACTGTTGAACGGAATGTGGTTTTTTTTGGATATATAATAATTAAATTGAAGAGACCAAGGTCTAAAATATATTAAAAAAACTTCTTTGTCGGTTTCTAAAGAAAGAGCACATTTAAATTAAAAAGAAAAAAGGCGAATATATACCTTTTATCTTGAATAACTATAAAGTAAATTAATTGAAATATCAACTTTTTGAAGAGTAAAGTTATATAAAAAATGTAATTTTTTTGCTGAAAATGAAGTTCACAGTGTTTATTAAATAATAAAAGAATGTATGAATTTAGTAAAGAAAATAGACTAGCATAATCAGTTTTATGGGTTGCGCTTTAATCGACGTTTTATCTCGATTCGTGTTAGTTGATATCGATTTTTTTATTCGAATATTTAACCTTTTTCTGAGAGTGAAGAGTGTAGTGATAGGCCTCAAATTTTGAATGTTTAAGAGAAGATTAAAAAAAATATACATGTTTAATTGTAGTCTTTTAGTTCCTTATTGTAGTTTCTTATGACATATAAAAGGTGTTACAAAAAGTTAATTTATTAATTTAAATTTAATTAAAAAAATACTCACAGTTGTTACTTGATAGTGTACTCGCAGGTACACTATCAAGCTATCAGCTATCCAGCGGATACACTATCAGCTATCCAGCTTTATAAATATATGAATAATTTTCTATACATATATATATATATAGTTTGTTCACGTTTGTGTGTGTTTCATATATATATATATTTTATATATCGTATAATTTGTTTTAAAATATTTCGAAAATTCAATATTTTGCTTTATGCAGTTGACCCACCCACCCGTAAAGCTGATTTTGCACCGTAAATTTAAATAAATTTTAAGCAATAAAACAATTGTGGAGGTGAGAAGTAAATAACTTTTGAATATATATTATTTTCTGAAATCTTCACTAGTATGTATAGTACGGTAGGCAGAGGGAACTTAGTTGGGGAAACTCCGTCCTCCAGGTGACGACCGTTGGACATGTGCATGGAACACGGAATGTCACTATTAGTCATTAGACAGATGCGGTGCGACGTGACGTTTCGATGTTTCATTTTACTAGAATTGAAAATGTCAAGTGTCACTTTTGTTTGTTCAAGTTTCAAGAGATTTGAATGTGGAAACAGCCTGAACTTTTTTTTCTTATTCAAGCATTACTTTGTGCTTATATTTTATTAATATTATTCAATAAATTATCTTAATTATTGTAATTTTTTTTATAATCTCTATACATTTTTCACATTTTGCGAATTACATAGATAGCTGGGAGAAAGTTTTATTAAATTCTTAAAGGCATTGTTAGATGTACAACATCGCACTTTGTAACCGAATTAGGTCCGAAATGAAATCTAGGATAATAAAAGTATAAATATTTCGACCGGTGGCATTCGAACCCATAATTATAGGGAGATTGCATGAGTTGTTTATATTAATTCATCGTTAACAATTAAAAAACTAAAATAATATTATTTTATTAAAAATAAACTTTTTATTAATATAGAATACTGTATAGTTTTACAGATTAAAAATATTGCAACACCTCCACTTTTGTTGCAAACTAATTATTACTCTTTTTTTATTACAGGAATTAATTAATGTATATTCTTTTTACAGCATTTTAATGATTTAACCTCTTTTCAGCTTTTAATAAATTATTTATTTTTATATTTCAGTTGTTGCAGTATGTTTTAATGTACGCGTTTTTGGGAACACCAGTGTGATTTGAGCGGTGGTAGGAGAAAGTTTGCTATGCGTTTCTATTTATTGTTTTCTAGAATGGAGAAAGACTTGAAATGAAATGTAGAGAGTTCAAAGCCATTTTTTTTGTTTTTTTTTTATGTTTTTATTGGACATATTTCAATTATTTAACATGGGTGGGATTACCCATAGTTACTTTAAGCCTAGTGTCGTACATTTCTATTGTTTCTTTTAGATTTTTGTTGCTCATTTTAAAGATATTGCAAGTAAAACAGTATATTTAAGTTATTTTTCCTTGTGAATATTAAATTGAAAATATATACTGTAAATGCTACTATAAAGTTTTTGTTCTATTTCCAATAGTTACCAACCTAAACCTTATTAGATATTACAATGCCCTCATATTTTGAAATTTTAATTAAAATTGAAACAAATATATATTGCTATTTATTGACAGACAGACAAATTCTCCTGTACGTATATGTTTTTCTAATTTATTACAACATAATATAGCTTTCTATGCCACTACTCATTTCACGGGGTCCAATCCGCTCGCAACAAACACTATACAATATTAAAAAATAAATTTCCCCTCCTTTTAGGCCAAGATCGACTTCATAGCGCTTCTAAAAGAAAAGAGTATCGACAGAAGAGCGCGATGGGTAGATATTAAGAAGAAAATGGACTCAGACGCTCGATACAAAGCAGTCGAGAGCAGCACATTGAGAGAAGACTATTTCAGGGAGTACTGTAAGATGATTAAAGAAGAGCGAAAAAAGGAGAAGGACGTGAAAGAGAAAGAGAAGGGTGAGTTGTTTTTTTTTAATGTCTTTTGAACTGATTAGCGAAAAAAAAATGGTTTTTTTGTTGGCAATAGTGACTTGTGTCATGCATAGTTCGGCGGTTTGTATAGGAAATTATATCTTTAATGTTGACCTTAATTTTAAATAAACTTTGTTTTCAAACAAAAAATCGTAATCAAAGCTATATATAAATTTTGGAATACGATATTACATTTGTTTTAATGTGAGTGTATACTTTTTGTAATCTGTTACTTAAGAGCTAAATATCGCTTAACCTTAAACTAACTTTTAACGCTATAATTATTCTCTACGACGTGGATCGAACCCTTAACCATCGCTAGCATATTAAATCAGTTAATAACTACACCTATGTGGCGTTTTTATGATGTAGAAATATTGGTAACAATTTGTAGAGCGTGATAGAAGCAGCAAAAAAGAAAAGAAAGAAAAAGAACGAGACAAGGACAAAGAACGGGAGAAGGAGGGGAAGAAGGAAAAAAAGAAGGAGAAGGCCGGTGAGGTAAGTGTTGATAGGACTTCTGCTTGAAATAATTGACGCTATTTGTCAGAATCCGTGGCTATTTTTCATTTATAAAAAAAAACAAAGGTCATTTAATTTTTAAATAGGAATACTTGTTTTTTTTTATCTGTCATGGATTCTGAGATTTTAAAGGTTTTTTTTTTCTTTTTTTGTGACCTTTTGCTCTAAAAAAGCTAATCTGCCGCGGACACTACTCTTTGTGATAGTGTTTAATTTTTAGATTTTTTTTTTAGCTATGACATTCTTTATATGGTCCTGAGCTTATTATTTTTCTTTCATTTTCCTTTTGCGTTATCGACGTCGCCATTTTGAATCTTATTTTTCGATTATACACTTCTTCATCACGATATCGAGATCGGATCACTTTCTGTAATATTTTTATAAAATTTGTCTCAAAAGTCTTCACTTTACATACGAAAGCGTTAGCGTTGGTATTTAAAAAATGCTTAAACATCGCGGTCTATTTTGCGTAGTGTTTTGAGGCGACTGTCATAATCTGCGGGGGTCGTTGCCCCGCACTTATATTAAAAAATTAAATAAAAAAAAACAAAGTGTGTGGTTTTGCAGTGCATTGTATTATGTGAAGAGACAAACGGAGAAACGGTGAGCCCTTATTGTTATAGAACCTACATCGGACAACCCGCAGATTTATGACAGGCATAGGGCGTGGTCACTATTTTTCTCTTTCTTAAAAAAAAATTAATAAACTCTATTTTTTCACATTTCAAACATCATGTATAAAGTTTTTTTATGCAATGCGAAGTTATAGTTCTGTTTTTTAATGATATAATGCGAACTTTACAATCTACCTGTTATGGTTGATGTTTAAATATATTGATGCATATTTATTCTTTTTAATTAAATGATTTAATTAATCATATTAATATTAACTTTTTTATATATTAACTTACAAAAAAATATTTACACGTCCGATGCAGGTTCCCTATTCAAAAAATAACAAGTAAATAGCCATAAGTTGCCAAACTCACAGCTCCCTCTGTCTCTCGCAGAAGCAAACCGAACCTGAAGATGAGAAAAAACAGCCAACCCCACCACGCGACCAGTGGGCTGATATCCTGGGGATTCCCGGGGAGGAAGCCGCGAAACAGCCTAAAACTGCCGCCAAACCTGAGGAATCGGAGAACAGCGAAAAGTCACCATCCCCAACTCCTGAGAAGGAAATGAGATCCCCAAAACAGCTCAGGTCCTCTAAGAAGGAATTGGTCCAAGTCGAAACCAAGTCTCCAGTGAAATCGCCGCTTAAGAAACGCAAACAGGAACCCCCGTCCGCTGAACAGGAGGTGGAGAAGAAAGGCAAGAAGAAGACGGAGAAAACGGAGAAGCGGAAGCGGAAGTCCGAGAAAGAATAGTGTTTACTATACGTTTTTCATAAACGCTGATTTTTAGAACAGCGCAGATTACTGTGCAACCAGGACAATTAGTTAACCGTTTTTGAGTTTTTTGAGTTTCTTTTATTTCCATGTGGTTGGGGTAGTTGGATTTTTGTTGTCTGCCTTTGCCTTGTTTTTTTTTCCTCTACTGATATGATATCTCTTTACTAATATAGTTTGTTATTTAGTTAAATTAACACGTTTTGAAAGTATTGACTTTTTTTAAACGAGATAAAAAATAATTTTTTTTTACAATATCGCTCCAACTCACGTTCAGCTACCCTCGACTTTACTGATTGCGACACTTGAAATTAACAATTAATCTTTTATTTTTTTTAAATAATAGAATTAAGATATGTAATTAAAATGTGATTTGTGTAAATATTAATGAAAAGTGTGTAATTTTAGTGTGAGTTGACTCTGACTCTCTGTCTCTTTCATTCTTTAAGTGCGAGAGCGACGTAAAAATATTCTATGAGTGCTAGTTTGTTGTCGATCCAATCGATTCTGACAGTGACGTTTATGTATTCATTTTTAAATTTCAAGTGTCAAAATCGTGTTTTTATAATAAATAAGTGATAGACTATATCCATAGCATATACATACACATATACAGGCTTCGATATATCAGTGCAGATTATGAAAATGGTTGGGACTTTATTGGAATGATTTTGATGGGACTTTGTAAATAATAATTAAGTGATGTAGCTATTTATAACATAACTCATAATTAATTAATTATTTAGATTTTAATATTAGTAATGTATTCGTAATATGTATGTAAGTTTTTTTTAATATTCTCTTTCTAGCCCTTGGGTTTTAAAGGATAATGTAAATAGATATTTTTTCACTCTAAACGTTAATGTAGATTAAAGATGGGTTTTTGTTTCTTTTTTTTTCTTGTATAATTGGACTCGAAAACCGTGCACAAGGGTAAAAAGGTTTCGTCCTACGGCTTATGTTGCCATTAAAATTAAAAATAATATTATAAATATTATACTATACAAGTGTTTGGTATTTGTAAATAATTAAAAAGAAATGTAAATTGCTTTATAACTATATGTAATGTAAGACATTTGGGAAATTGTGAATGTTAGTTAATTTGTTTTTTTTTTATTATACTTTAGTAAGGTTACTATTGATTAATATAGGTATTGATTAATGTCTTTGCTTTTAAATAAATAGAAATAAACCGTTTCTCAAATGTATTTTAAATAATGTAGGTAATTATTATTATTATTAATAATAATATAAAGATAATAAATATTTTTTAAATTTAATGTCCACGAGACTTATTTAATTAATTGACAGTAGTGTTGACGTTTTGAAATTCCATATGATTGTTATTTGACGGTAAAAAATATGAACTTGCTTCTATTAGATCATTTATGCATACACGTAGCTTAATAGGCTGGTGCTTTGTCTTTGGCATAATAGACTGTGGGTTCAAATATGGATGTGTTGAATATTTTTTTTGTATGCAATTTTAATATGTAGTAGGAAGTTTTAAATGGTTAAATGTCAGCTTAGAATGTTAAGAAATGACAGATTTTCTTTTATTTATTTATATATAAATAAATAGATTACAAAAGAACGTTGGAAATAATAGATTTGAATGAATGAAGAGCTTTGAGATATGTCGCATTAATTAAAAAAAATCGTAAGTCCGTCGCCCATGGACATCACAACACCAAAGGTATAGTGGATTCGTTGCCTTGTGACGCTGTCTTCAACGCTCCCGAATCGTATGCATTCCTTCCACTCTCCTAGTTTTGATTTCTTTTCTAAAAGTGTCAGAGTACTTAAGATATGTTATACTAGCGACCTGCTCGCGGCTTAGCCTGCGTAAACTACACGACCTAAACTGTTTCGCATTTTCGCCCGACCGCGTTCTCACTTAAATTTATAATTTAAATTTAACTTTTTTAATTTAAATTTAAATTAAAATAAACCAAATGTTATCGAATAAGACATATTTAGAAAACGTATAAAAATTTGAACGCAGCGGGATTTGAACCCGCGCCTCTTGAAAACCGTTCAAGCGCTCTGACCACTAAGCCATGCTTAATGGTCAGAGTTGCGTTCAAATTTTTATACGTTTTCTAAATATGTCTTTTTCAATTTCCTAAGTGTGGGAATAACACTTTTAACAAAAAAATGTTATCGAATGTTTACCAAAATACTTTAGTCAAAACAGCATTTAAATCGGCTAAGCCGTTTCTGAGATTAGCCTGCACGACCGCTCAGACAAACAAAAAATAATGCGAAAGTTATATTGATAAATGCCCCCAATTTTTTTTTCATATGTCTTCCATGTACAGACAGCGATCAGTTAATTTTTTTATTATATGTGTGTATATATATTTTTGGTACTACACATTTAAAAAAGAAATGAACACAAGTGTACTTGTGTTTTTAATAATTTTATATTCACTTAAAATCATAATTTACGCATAGAACTGTGAAGAAGTGAAAAATGCGATATGTGCATCTCATTCTTGTTCTCATTCTAGATAAGAAAGACGATATATGCTATCTCTTTCACACTTTTGTTTTAAATTAATGTGGCGGACCAGTGCGTTATGTCGATAATTTGTTTATAATGAGTGTGTATCGTAACCACTACCGTTGCGTTTAAAGCCAGACGCTGCATCACTGCGCCGCGACAGTATTATTTTAATTCTTTTGTGTCTTTCAATAGTACCAAGTGTGGATACACTACATATTATAGTTGTTTGTTTTTTTATATTAATTATCGAATGAATTGGAATTTTTTATAATTTTTTTTTTTATTAATTATTTTCAATGTAATTATGTGATTAAAATTTTTGGTTATATATTTAACCAGCTTTTTTATGATTTTTGATTTAATTATCTGTATCAAATAATGTGGATGGCCGCCATTTCAAATATTCGGACCATTTTAAAATTACATTATAAATGTGTAATATAATAATCTGTAAAATGAAATTAAATTGTATATAGAAATTTAAAACACTTAAATATTACCTGTGTAAAGCAGGGGTGAGCAACCAACTTTTAAGCATCGGGCCTATGCAAGTTTTGAATTTGTTTGGCGGACCAAAGTCGCCTCTGTTAATATCTATAATGTAAGAAATTAAACGTTCACGCCGGGCCGCATCAAATTATTGGGCAGCGGGCTGCTTATCCCTGATATAAGGTGAATGGGTTCGAATCCAGTGAGTTTTAAATTTTTATATACGGTTTAAGCTATGTCTTATTTTTGATTTGTTTTTATATACAGACTTAGATTGTAATGTGTTAAGTAATATATTATATACATATATATGTTGTAAATATTTTGACATGTGTGTACATTATATGTGTTGTATTGAAAGGTGTTTTTTTTTCTTGGATTTTTTCCTGCATAGCATAATAGGCAGAGAACCTAGTGTTGAGACGCTCCGTTCTCTTTTTTTCGCTCATTCTAGACGTTTTTTTTTTTAATTTTTATTATTATTATTATTATTGGCAACGCACTACGGACATTTTCGGACAGTCTGTATATTTTGTTTAGATGGTTTTTTTTCCAACAGTTACATTACTTAAAACTAGATGTATAAGACTTAGAGAGATAAGTAAGTGTATGTATCTGGTAGAATAAAAATAAAATATATATAAGTTTCACATTTTCTATAGCGATATGCAAAGCCTTGTAAGTTAATTATATAATACTAGTTGTTGTGCCAGAAGGGCCCTTTATACATTTGTAGGAATAAATATTTACGCAGTGGGAAAGTGTTTGACTGTTAATGCGATTGGTTGTGGGTACGTTTCCCAACTAGGAGATAATATAATATAACGGGATGGTCAAAAATAACCTAGTGACTTTGTGTTTTGAGTCGCGGAACTGAACGCCGCACTTTGTATTTTCACTAGAGAGCGGAGAAATGAAAATATAATTGTTCTTTCGAGTATGTATAGAACCCACAAACATTCGCGTATATAGCCAGACGCTGTGCCACTGCTCCACGGGGCCTCTATAGAGACATAGCATTGTAATAACTATAATATGAAAATATCCTTCAAAATAAAGTAAGTCATTCAATTTGTCTTTTTAAAATTGACGATTTCACGCTTTATCCCGCTTAGCAGGGTAGTCGGAAAGAACATCGTTAACCGACTCGAAACAAATGCGAGTTGAACGTCGGAAGTCTATATATAATTTATGAAATTAAGAATTTAATATTAAATATTATTGCAACTTAATTTTTTTCACATTTTTGTTCTTTTAATAGATAACTTATTTAAGAAGAGTAATTTAAGTATTATGTATTGTTATTTGTAATAAATATATAATATCTTTAAGTAGTGAAATCCTTTTGAAATTCCGCGTCTCCGAATAAAAAAAATTCAAAAGCTTAAGTATACAATTAGCAGACAATAAAGTAATCTAGGCATTATAAACTTCAAATCAGGAACCTGAACCTGAACCATCGGAAACTGAAGAAGTGGAGGCGGAAAAGGAGGATCCAGAGAGTGAGGCCGCCAAGGAGAAGGAAGCGCGAGCGCAGGCCTCCATCAAGGAGAGGGAAAGGCAAGTCCAGAGGGCCCTCGCCACCAGTCTTCGCGATAGAGACAAGGAGAGGGAGTATCATAAACGTGATGAGGCGGTTCAGGTGAGTTGAAAATGGAATAATGTGTAGGTGTCATATAGGTGTAATTTGGTAATATTGATATGAAGGATATTTGAAATCGTTTGAAAGTTTGTCTATAGACATATTTATAACCTAAATTGTAACGAAAGTATAAAATACTGGTGTGATAAAAATGTATGTCTAGAACGATTTGACGGTTCACATCCTGCTACAAGCTGCTTACAAGCTTAAATAAGGAGGTGTAGTACTTTTTCTAAACGTGAGTGTGTGAATAAGGTTTAAAATACGTTTATTTCGCCGTCTTTTTCCAGCATTTCAACGCTCTGTTAGCGGATCTGGTGCGGAACCCCGATCTCGCGTGGAGAGAAGCCAAGAAGCAATTAAAGAAAGACCACCGTTACGGCCTCGCTGAGGAACTCACTAAAGATGATAAAGTAAGTTTCTACTTCTCTCTTTTTCAGGACATCAAGGGTGTGAGTGCTTGGTGCTGGACATTGGTTGAAATTTATTTTATATCAGTTTTTCAATTTTACGTGTTTTTGTTAGCTTTACACAAGTAAATAATCTATCTACATAAAAAATATATAATTAAATGACTGACATGATTTTGAATTGATATTTAATATTGAAAAATATTATTGCTTTCTTAAATTTCAATGACTGACACCATGATTAAACAGCACGACTATATTTTTGTTCTTTGTTTATTAGGAGCGTCTCTTTGGCCAACACATTAGCACTCTATCTAACAAAAGACGTGACAAGCTTCGCGCACTTCTGACCGAACTCGGAGTGACTTGTACCGCACACTGGAGGGACGTCAAGAAGCAAATAGCAGATATTCCCAGTGCACCCGTCTACAGATCTGCTCCACAGGTTAGTTGGTTTCATTCGGACATTACGGATGATAGATTTGGGAGATTGAGTTTGGAAACGATATATTTGAACGTTATTTTGTATTTGGTTTGGTGATGTAATTGTTTTTAAGGATAGTGTAATTTTTTCTTATAGAAAGAGAAATAATGGAGTTATCAGTTTTCAAGTTATTTAATAAAAATAGGTTTGAATTATAGGTATAATAGACTAGTGAGTCTATAATATACCTAGTGAGGTGTTGTTTGTGGAGGAACGGAGTGTTTTGACACCAGCTTTCCCTGACCACCCTGCTATGCGGGAAAATGTGTGAAGCTAAGTATTTTTGAATTTGACCCTCAAAAACTGGAGAAGCGTGAATGAATATAAATATCACAGTTTTTTATTTAGCTCCAAGGATATGTAAAAGGTCTATTTTATGAATAAATTAGTGGTTGTGCAAACAAGCTTAACTACTTGATAGTAAATTAGTCTGGTATAAATAATAGATTATTGGCACATAAATATGTAAGTGAATTTGTTGTGACCATGTCCATCAAGATGGAGCGTGAGTTCCGCGACTACCAGCGCGACAAGCAGAGCGCCGCCAAGACGGCCTTCCGGCAGCTGCTGCTGGAGACGCGCTCCCTCACGCACCGCTCGCGCGCCGCCCTCCGCGGCGACGGCGCCTCCGCGGCGCTCGCCGACGAGCTCGCGCACGACGCCAGGTGACCAACACGACCGGGACTCCGGTCACACTCGTTCACACTCGGACACTGGGGTGGCATTCGGCTGTCAGTCGAACACTCACACACACACGCTAACAACAAAATCTAATTACTTATATATAATTAATCTGTTATATCAGGTATACTGCACTAGACCACATTCCTGAAGAGAGACAGCAGATCGTCGCGAGCTACCTCGAGGAGTTGGAGAAGAAGGGTCCCCCGCCTCCGCCCACCGCCACGGAGCCCTCGCGGAGACCGAAACAGTGACAAGTTAGTTGATGATTACTTTCTATACTAATAAGTAAAATTGGAGTGTCTGTTTGTAATATTAAAATAGCTTTTAGCTTTTTTACTTAATGCATATGTATGTATACACGGTACGTATACCAAAATATTATTTCTTTACAGTTTTGTTTGTCTGTCTGATTAGCCTCTGGAACGGCTGGATCTATTTTGACAGGGCTTTCACTAGCAGATAGTTAATGTAATAAGGAATCACTTAGGCTACTTTTTTTTTAGAACTCCACACGCACAAAGTTTACATGAAGATGAAGTGCTGAAAGACAATATAAACAGATTAAATTAATAAAACAAACATCACACATGCTGCCCTGTGTTTGACTCACACTTTTGTATAAAGCGACGTACACGTTGCTATGGCAACGCGTATTTTTTGGCAGTCATTAACATTGAATAAATTTTCTTTTTCCTTCAAACGTACGAAATAATGTTTCCTCCTAGTTATGGTATTAGACTCTCCAAGGGACAGAAAAAGAAAGTCCTTAAAAGCCGGCAACGTGTTGATAGTTCCTCTGAAAAAAATAATTAATTAGTATGAAATTGATGTTATGTAGATATGTAATTGAACCCACTACCACCGTTCTAAGAAAATTTTGAGCCTTTTTTTATATATTTTAAATCAGGTGTGAGCCAACCGCTGCCAAATGTTTAATGCAGATATTCTCCCGCTGATTATATTTAAATTATTTCCATTTCTCAGCTATGTTGAGAGAAAATACAGGCTCGATTTCGTTAAGCGAAGAGCGGAGTGTCTGGACACTGTGTTCTTTCTAAAACGTTATTAAAACCATTTGTTTTCAGTTACTGAACCAGAAGAGCCTTGAGCCCAGTGCGGTTTCGGCTCCCGTCGCAGACAAGGCGAGGTGACGAGGCGACTGTGAATACATTTTAGCTGTAATCTTAAATAGTAAAGAAATATTTTATAGAGTTATATGTTTTATTTATTATTATTATTAATTTGTGCCCGTTCTCACTTAAATCATAAACTTTGCTTAAATTTATAATTTAAATGGCTGTAACTTTTTTGTTTACGAACTGAACACAATACAATTAGTTAAATTGCATATTAATCAGTTTAGCCCTTTCTGAGATGTGTGTGAATAACACTTTAATAACAAATTAAAAAAAATAGTATAGTATTTTAGACAGTATACTTTGCATATTATAATAAGGTAGGAACAACTTTTTTAACTTTTTGCATCGTTATACGTTAGAAGCTCTTAAAAGAAAAAGTGTCAAAGCCGCCCTTTTTCTTGTCACCAGAACGAAGAAATGAAAATTATATATGTATATATATATAATCATTTCTTGGGTGGAAATCGAAACACCCACCCACCACCATTGCCTAGCCTCGACCACGATGGCCTCCGAACTATCATGTAAAAAAGAAAAAAGTAACTTGCAAGATTTTCTAACGATGAATGATACATGCAGTTTTAGCTTACAAATACAGCGTGTAATAATT